>JAHREE010000188.1:6455514-6471480 GCA_033628505.1 Tringa tobata
GCTTCTTTATATTTATCTATGATGTCTTCAGGGCTAAGGCAATTCTTGGCACGTCCTATCTCAGCGCTGGTATCTGCATTTATACCATTTGAAGTCAGCGCACCTAGAACAGAACAGGGTAGGAAATGAGCAGAAGGACTTTTAGCAAATACTAAACACCTAAGAAGAAAACTAGGATATTCTGTGGCCTTAACCAAAGCATACACAAAGAGTACTTGCCCTACATAGAAAATACTAGTTCTGTTTTATTATGCTATTTTAAAGAGTGCGAATGAAAAATGGAATAAATCATAAACCAGCAATCAAGAAGTAATCTTTCACTTAGTAAAAAACCAAATATATTCATAATGTTTTACGCTTATCTCAATATTTAGACTATGACTCAAATATTAGATTGCTAAAATTAGATTATGGCCACATCTCAATAGGCAATTTTAATCTTTGGATTATTCCTTGTTCTACTTAAAATTGCATTTCTAAAGCATACCTAAGAAAAAAAAGTGCTTTTTTTTTATAAACTAGGTACTAGAACAGTGACCTTCTGTTCCAACTATTTAAAAGGAGTCCCTCGCTTCCCTATGTCTAACCACAGAAAGCCAAGTGTTACATTGTAACAAAGGCCACCAAATCCGAGCCTTCAACAATAAATAAATTTACCTGAGGCTCAGAAAAAACAGTAAGAAATTACTTTTCTTATATAAGAAAGAAAGCAAGAGACAGAAGGAGTCTTTACAGATATAAGAGGTAAGAATCAAAAACAGAAATCAAGGAAATCTGGGATATTACAAAGAACATGAAAATTTTATTTCTAGAATTTAATTTTATTGCAGAGTTAACAACATAAAATCGAAAACATACATCAAAGGTTTGGCAAAGCTCTATACCTTTTTACATGTTACTTAATCTGTAGGATTGAATGCCTAAATTTGTATGCTCCAAGAGGTTTCTCTACTAAGATGGCAAAGAAGTCTTTGTGTTTCAGAGCTGGACTTAACTCTCAATAGACAGTTAAAAACCACTGTGAAAGATACTTTCTACTCCTCTCTATATATTTAGAAATATGCTAATTTACACACTCAAATCCTAAAGTTACTTTTTTTTTTTTAATATGTTTGTCAACCTCACAGAATCATTCCAAGCACATCTATAGATTAACACCTTAGGAGTTTTACGGAAGTTAAGCATAAAATCTTTGTTAGTCATGATTGAAAGAGAACCATGACACGATAAAGCTATATGGAACCATTAAGGTTTGTTGGTTAAAAAAATAATTTAAAAATCCTCACTATTCATAAGAAGAAACAATCTTGATCAGAATTTACAGGGACACAATCATAGAACTACATAATTTTGTTTGTGCCAATTCCCCTTCAGTCTATTCACTTCCTCAAGATTTACAGCCAAAAACTGAAGCGTAAGGAATCAGTAGTAGTTTTGGCAAGTGGCACTCATTAGCTATACAAATGCAAAACATATGCAAGTAATAAAAGAAAAGACTTTGGAAACATGCACGAAAATAATGTACCTGGATCAATGAGAACTTCTTGTGCCCCTAAAAGGAGGAACAAAAATGATTTTGTTTTCAGCCTTAAATATAGCCAACAAAATAAGATCTTATAATGTTTTATAAGTAACATCAGGCTTGAACAAACTTATAAGATTTATTAGGATCTTCATTGCTGTTTTGAAGGACTACCAATTATAACTCTAGTAGTCACCATATGTTAAATCTCATTTTGTTAAAAAAAGAAATGTAAAATTCCCATAAACTTGCAATGAATTCTGAGACACCAAGAAGAATTGAAGATGTTGCTGTGTTTAATTTAAAGCCATATCCTTTTTCTCCTTTTTATTTCTTGCTGTTTTCATTGGCAAGTTTCTATCACATTCCACTTACTATACTTTAAAGTCAGGTCCTACAGCACTTAAATCTCATTGTGGGAGCTCATTTAATCTACACAATACTCTAAAATAACATTTTTGAGTAATTTTATCCCTTTCAATTGTCATTAATTTTCCTGAATAACTGAGACATGCCAACCCCAAAATACAGACTATTCACATAAAACAGTTGCCGAGAGTATTGCAAAATTGGATTACAAGATATATAACGCCTTATTGCCCTGAATTTTGATTAAACATGGCAATAAAACTGTTAAGATCAAGGGTTAAGCAGCCAAAAACACTTGCTTTATAAGCAAGACAGGACCTCCCTTCAGTTGATTTGCTCAGATTCCAGAGGAGCGAAGTAGAGATTTAGAGATAGATCAAATACTTCACTCCAACACTTCACTCAGGTGTCATCACTTGGCTTGAGGAAAGAGGAAAGTCAGGTGACAAAATTAAGAGCTTTGCACTTTAAGCAAATCAAACACAATAGAAAAACCCAAAACAGCTAGTAAACTCAACATAAAGCAATCTAAACTCAATTTATTCAACATAAAAATCCCACAGTCAACAAACCACAGCCAGGTTCCTGGCCAACAGGAAAAAAGCAACTCAAAATCTTTTACGCTGAAGGCTCCAGAAGGGAATCCAGCCATTCAAGGAGACACAGCCTAAAGCTCTCCCTCTACAAACAAAAGGGATTAGGAATGTGAGAAGTCACACTTCTTTAAAACATCAAAGTTCCCTTCACACAATCAGCAAGACACTGGAGTCCAAGGGCTCCCGGCAACAACCAAGGAAGAAACCTGTCCTTGGAGCAGGCAAGATTCCATGTCTCCTTCCATCAGACAAATAGTTTAAACCCTATGTTATCAACAAATTCTCTTCTGAATGAACTATTCCTATCAACAGAGTTTCAAAAGAAGTTGAAGGGTGCACCAACAAAAATACCAGGCAATATTCTAATGGTTATAGACAGGTATGAAATATATTTCAATACTGCTTAGTAGGAAAAAAAGCACCCAAAAAAACCCTCTTTAACACTGCCCTCTTAAGCTTGTGCTCTATATTATACAAAGAGAGACAATAATAACGCTTCTCTCTCCAGAGATGTTTTTAACTAAAGCAGACACCACAACATTTTTTTGAGCAGGCAGGTCCTGTGCTGTAGCCTAAAAATGACAACTGGTGGAAGTCACAGGAGATTCAAGAGAAAGGCGTTTCTCTTGATCAGGTCTGGGCACAAAGGCAACACCAAGAAACCCCAAGGCTGAAGTACAGGCACAAGAAAAGGTGAGATTCCAGGCACATCAGGAAACAATAAAGGTAACTCTCACATCTCAGTTCCAAGTACAGCATCTCTTGATTTGCACAGAATTTGGAAACCCCTTTTGTTGCAGGCCTTATCCTACAGAAAGATGCACTGGAATTTGTACCCCAGATTAAATACCATCCTCACAAAATTAATTATAACAAAGTAGATGATAAACAAAGGTGCAGTTTGAAAAGATTCTAAATGAAAGGCACTGCAGAGTCAAAAAAAGGAATTGAAAAGAAACTTTCAGAAGACCTTGTAGGAAAAAAGACATCACACCAATAGCTGTTGGGGAGACAGAGCTCCACAGCTCGGACCTCAAAACACAAAGAGATCATAACTAGAGTTAGGGAACAATATCTAAAGGATCACAAAGTAACATTTTCATCTGGAAGGGATGATAAAAAAAACCTCTCATCGTTTTTTCTTCACATAAATGTTCGGTACATAGTCCTTTGTAAAATCTTATCACACAAAATTAAAACATTTCTATTATGACCACACTAACAAGTCTGCCAACTGCTAACAGTGGCAGGACTTTGAATTACAAGACAATTTCTATACAGAAGCAGCAATAATCTACTCAAAATATCTATCATTCAGTTATCTGATAGCAGTGACTTATTTGTTACCTTATTTAGTAAGAAGGAGTACCCATTATATCTGAACAGATTGCAACACCTACTGTTAAATATTCCTTGAAAAGTGGACAAAAGTTAATAACCTTGTGAAATTATACTGTAACAGTCAACACAAAAACGCTGTCTGCATTTGGTCACGGGACCAAATGCACAGATTTTAATGATAGATATTATATGAAAAATTAGTATTCTTTCCTGAAATAAGGTAATTTTACTATCACGATTATCCAGTGTCAACGGACAGAGTTTGCAATAAATGTAATATAAAGCAAGTGTTTATTAAGATGTGACTTATAGATTAATAAAGATGGGAGGGTTTGGGTTTTTTTTTTAAGATTAATTCATTTTGATCACTTTGCATACAAGAGTACTTACATCAGCACTTAAACCCAACTGCTGTTTGTTTCAGTCCTGTGGAAGAACCCCAGTATACACACAGAAACAGCTGTGCTGGGTTAGAACTGTCTGGGGTGAAACCCACCAGGATCAGTTACCCTGAGCAGCTCTGAATCACCTTACAGACAGACTGTAGGGAAATACTGTCTACAGGGATATGGGACTTATTACAGGATGTAGGGAAGGAACATCTTGGGATTGTACAAGACTTCTTATAGAATGTGTAGGGGATGAACATTGGGGGGTTGGACTAGATGATCTCCAGAGGTCCCTTCCAACCCCATGTGATTCTGTGAACCAAAGGCAGGGAAAAGGAGGCATGAAAGCAGTTTAGGGAAAAACAGAGGGATAAGGAGAATGCACATGGGTCTAAGTACTAACAACTGGAATGGTACTGGACCTCAGAGGCTCGTAGGTCCAGGTGCCAGTAACTGGTCACACCTGGCAACCCAGCAGCTGGCTTCTGGACAGACTGAGTGACTGAAGCCAGGTACTGGATGGATCCATGCTACTTAAGAGGCTTTCATCCTGATCAGCCAGAGAGGGGGGCAGGATCAGAGTGCTGGTGCTGTCTGTGTCTATGAGCGCTGTGTTTTCTGGCTGTGTGTACATACGTTGTGTGTACACCTATAGGGAATGCATCCTCAGCCTTACAACTGGGGACATGGAGTCGTGTCAGCCTTGCCTCTATCACGCTACCAGATTCAGTAACTCCTAAACAAGGAGTTCCACATTATACCTATAAATTGGATAAAGCATAATTACTTTCATTTTCTTTTCCATTTGCTAGCTGTATTTGATGTCCTCTAGTTCTTCTGTCAAAAGAACCTCTCATCCCTATCCATCCTCTTCCACAACATTCACCATATTACAGAGCTCTCTCACATTTCTCCTCAACCATCTCTTTTGCCAAACCTTAGAGTTCTAAGTTATTCTTTGTAAAGAAACTATCAAGATCACCTTTGTGGCCCTTCTGCAACCTCCTTTCAGCAGAAAAATGGGAGACAGGGAACATCCAACACCCTTTTGAGCTGGAAAACTGAAATGGTGTGCAATATCCCAGATGCAGGTGAACCACAGACTTAACTATATTTTCTTTTTTTTTTTTTTTCCTCTCTGTTACTCTCCTAATAACTCCCAGAATAGTTTAAGGAGGCCACTTCTCAAAGAATGTTTCTCATACCAATGTTAATACAATCATCATATTAGTTATAGAATCTGACAGTTTAGAAAAAGTATACTAAATCTTAAAAAATACGTTTTTATTGGTATACAGTTAGCCAAATCTATTTATTAAATGTTGACTTTAAAATATCAAAACACCTTTAAAAAAATGTACCTAACTTATTCTGCTTAATATGTGCAGCTCTGCCACATCATATGTACCTTACGAAAACTGTCTGCATCTTCACCAGCAAAATTCAAACACAGACACTAATAATAATCAGATGAAGAGATCAAAAGTTTTGCAACTCTATGCAAAGCACACACTTCAACATTAACACCAAAACAGAAGAAAAGTAATTAATGTAAAAATCTTAAAACAAAATACAATTCTCCCCTCCCACCCCCCTCCTTCAGTTTATCCAATCATCACTATAATTTTACAGAGTTAGGAAGTAGGGAGGAAATTTTCAGATGTTCAGCAGTGAAAAACAGAGTAAAAACGAAATCCCGTCCTTACCTGGTCTGTGCCTGTTGCCTGCTTCAGTGGAAAGAGAACCTCCTTGTGCCCTGCGAGATCCAACTTTACCTCCAGTACCACCTGGATAGTGATAGATGACTGATGCTGAGCATAACCCCTCCAGAGCAGCTGTCAAGAAAGAAACCAACAGATTAGCAGAGAAACTTGCACGAAGCGAAGTATGATGTAGTAAAGACTATTTATGCAAACATAAAGTATGCCTCAAAGTTGGAGATCTAGTGACAAAGGTCATGGAAAAGTCCAATAAAAGTCCTTTTAATCTGTTTTTAGTGGTAAGGTTTACCCTCAGACCTCCCCGGTCCCCAAGACTACAAGCAGAGTTTGTAGGAGTACGCAGTAGCCACAGCAGAGGAAGACAGACACAGGAAGCACTTACTCCAACTGGGCACAAATCACAGAATGACAGAATGATATGGGGTTGGAAGGGACCTCTGGAGATCATCTAGTCCAACCCCACTGCCAAAGCAGGTCCTCCTAAAGCAGATTGCACAGGAACACATCCAGGTGGGTTCTGAAATCTGTCCAGTGACAGAGACTCCACCACCTCTCTGGGCAGGCTGTTCCAGGGCTCTGCCATCCTCAAAGTAAAGAAGTTCCTCCTCATGTTTAGATGGAACTCCTTACGTTCAATTTTGTATGCACAAAACCCAGTAAGATGCATCCATGGATGTCAAGAGAGCTGGCCAATGTGAGGATCAACCTCAGCTCCCTGGCAAGGCTACAAAGAAAACCTTCTGGAAGCCATTTCCAAGCACATGAAGGACAAGAAAGTGACTGGGAACAGCAAGCATTGGTTTCCCAAAAATAAATCAGCACTTGGCAACCTCACTGCCTCCTATGATGAGATGATTACCAGACAAAGGAGCAGCAGTGGATGCTGTTTATTTTGACTCTTGCAAGACCTTTGAACACGGTTGCCCATAGCATTCTTATAGCCAAACTGATGTGAGTAGATTTGGATAGCTGGAGTATAAAATAGGTGGAAAACAGGGTGGATGGCCAAACTCAAAGGATTGTAATCAGCAGCACAAAGTCCAAATGGTTGTCAGTTATTAGTGGTGTCCATTAGGAACCAATTCTGGGGACAATAACATCTTCATTAACAGCCTGGATTATTGCATAGAGCACACCCAGAAAATTCCTGGGTGATACCAAGCTGGAGGGAACAGAACGGCAGATCTTCAATTGGTTTGTTGTTGGGTTTTTTCAAACTATGACCAGCAAAATGACAGAAGACGTTGCTCAGACTGTAGAACTTTCATCCATAAACATATCTAAAACTCAACTGGACAGGTCCCTGAGCAACCCCATTTAACTGGATGTGATATGAGCAGACTTGGGGACTTCCAGAGGTCACTTACAATCCAAATTATTCTGTGTCTATAAGAATAATTTGGTAGTCCAACAGATGAGCTTTGAAATATTTTCATGCCCTGCAGAAGTACAAGAGTTCTCCTTTCCTGCTTGAAAAATCCTGAACCATTTAACCTTTTGAAAGAGCAGAAGGAAAGAAGTGGAAAGTCAGAAGATGTTACGATTTTCATAATACGTAACGTACAGGACCATTAGGAAGCTCAGTGGGTTTCCAAGGAGAATGAGAAAGCTAAAAGCAGAACTGAGAGACAGCAATTTTCCTTAAAGGGTATGAAACCGATAAGCAGAAATTGTACTCAAAGATCACTTGTATGTATATCCCATAAAAATAAAAAAACAGGATGGAAAAAAAGGAAAGGAAAGGAGAAAGGAAAAGTAAGGAAAAAAGTGAAGCCTAGGAACTAACATGAAAGAACGGAAGTTGTGATAGTGGAAGTTAAACACTTGTGGCTTTGGCAGATGTAAAGGCAAAAATCTTTTGCTAACAGTCCATAGTAGAAACCTCCAGACAGATTTTTGAAACATCCATACCATCCACTGAAAAATAAATACCTTCCAGAGAAGGATTAAAAAGTCACATGCAATTATTTTTTAAGTACATGCTTTACTACTTAATTCTTAGTCACACCTGATATTCAGATATTGGCCACCAAAATATTTTTCATAATACAGAATAAAAGTTATAGAAAATAGTTTGATTTACTTGGTTTTAGCAACTAATTATTTGATTCACTGTCATCAATAGTACCTCCAAGCCACAGAAAGTCATTCACAGACCGCAGAAGTTCCACTGCCATGTGATAATGCACCAAGGAATCTTGTAACATGCCAGCTTGTAAACACAGGTCACCAACGTGTTTCCGCATCCGGCCTTGGCAACGCTTCTTATAGTGCCTGCAAAATAAAAGGTACAATTTACAGTTATTTACAGGAAATGCTTCTTTGAGGTAATAAACATCTAAAGTCAATTTTCTTTCCTCCTTAGTAGCAGATCAACATTAATTTACCCTCTTTCTCTGAGCAAACATCACAAGCGTAATATGCAAAAGAACCAACAATGTGAGGACATACTGATAAAAAGCAATGCATCATGTATTTCGGCTACAGAGCATTTACACAGATAGAGTGACATTAAACTAAAAGACTGCACTTCAGAGTGCTTTAATACCCTTGTCACGTGAAATAAAACAGAATCATAGATTAGCCCAGGTTGGAAGGGACCTCAAAAGATCATCTTGCTCAACCTTTTGGGAAAAATCCACAATGTTGTGACCACTGTATCCAACTTCACACCAAGAAAAAAAATATCTTTTTTCTTTGGATGGTTTAAACTAAAATAAAAGCTACCTGAGAACGAAATTTTAATTAAAAGAATGCTGTAGATGTCATTCTTTATTGTATACGTGAAGTATCTTCAAAGAATCTGGATAAAAGTGGGTTCCAAAAATGCAAAGAACAAGCTCAGATTGACTCTCACAGTTCTGTTTTTAGCTTTGAGTAGATGTAGTGATATTTTTCCAGTTAAACTTAGCACAACAGAGTATCTTAAAAAAGATTACCTGACATACCTGAACCTAACAACTTAAAAAATGAAAGTAAAAAACCACACCACCAAAAAAATACCCCAAACCACACCACAGGGTAACATCCATTCTCCAGAGTTTTTAAGTGTTTTTTTCCAGATTGCATACGATTAAGTTCATAAATATGAGTCATACAGCAAAAGGAAAAGAGATGGTGCCAGACTCGTAAATCAGGACTCCTAAATCAATAGCGGAATCATTTCAGTCATCCTGCCTCACCAACAGCTCTTCCTAACCAATACCTAATTTTCTGAAGATTTATGCATATGTCAGTATATGCGAAGTCTGAATGCATTTATTCGCTTAAACATCAATAAACATTGCTCATACAAAACACTTCTCTTTTGAAACTCTCCTTATTTATAAACAAGCAGATCATTTATTCCTGGTGATGAAGAATTTTGCTATTAATTATTCAATGACTGAATTCATTCCACCTGCTTTTCGGGTCTGAAATGTGGTGCCAAGATAAGATCTATCTCCTACAGTCCCTGCAAGTCTTCACCATCCTCCTGGAAAACATTTTCTCACTAATTACAGAGTAAGCTTGCACTGTACAAATGTATAAACTGTGTCTAAATTTAGCACTCACAATTAAGTACAATGATTTCAGCCTTTCCTCAACCCCCCTCACTCCTGCAAGTGTGTCCACAAAGACAAAAGGCAAAGATTTCATTGAAATGAAACCCACTCTCCACAGACACCAAAACTTAATTTACTTTGTATTTGGGAAGCTTGTTTTGAAAAAAAGTTAATAACTACAATATCAGTTCATTAAAAGCACGTCTAAGTGACTGATGGCTTCTTCAATGCACACTGGGGTGCAAATTTAATGGGAAAAATCATACATGCATATATATATGTATCAGCATAAACTTATGTTCATTCATTTTAATATCTAGCTAGTTTTCCTTCAGAGCTTTACCTGAAGAATCTGACCACAAAGCTGAAAGTGAGAAGCTTATAGATATCTCCTAATTTATTTTTTAATAAAAGACTGTTTAAGTATTTTGGCTCTCTACTGCTTAATCCTAATCTATATGATGACAGGAAGTCCACATAAATTAACTGCCACTTTTTCCAAGATAAAATGACAACCTTTATCTAGGTCTACTCCTCGTAGTACCCTACTACTAAGAGCTGTTTCTATTTATTTTTCCTCTAGAAGATTATTTATGTCATTGAGTCTCAAAGACACACCCAAGTCTCACCCAATGACACATCATAAACCCCTTCCGGAGTGTGACCCACTCAGAAATATCCTCGGGGAAGGCAATGCCACATAATGCAGGACCACACGTGGAATACTCCAAAGCATCAGTCACCCAAACTCCTCTTCAGAAGGTCCTCTCCTCAACACACGTACACATACTGTTGGCTACAAAACTAGTTTAAAATCTTATTCTCTCAAATTAGTTGCTTTAATTTGGTACCTAACATGCTCTTCATATTCTCTTCAGAATAATAACCACGATCATCACCATCAGTGACCATGACTACTATTTCAAACTGAAAGACAAAAAACCTGTTCCAGGAACCAAAAAGCACTACTCTACCCCATTTCCATTTCTACCTCATTTGTTATATAGGATACACACTTGACCCTTTCATCTCCAGCTCCTTCCTAGGATCCCAGGACGATTTTATGGAAAATTCAGAGCAACAACATTATATTTCAAGACAGAACTTATTTTCGCTACAAACCATCCAGCAACAGGTTTGAAGGAATTTCTGGATCCTCAAAATTTCAAAAGTGGCTAAATTTAAAAAGAAGAAACATGCAAAATGAATTTGCAAAAGTATTCATGCAAAATGCTTCAACAAAAATTTCCATCAAATTCCACCAATTCCCATGAGCATGCAGAACTATAGATATCACCAATCATAACATTATCCAGACTTAAAAGACACAGCTACGGCATTTGATCGACTGCCAGAACGTTTGAATTTGGAAACCAAACACAGGCAGCAACAGCTTCATGGCTTTGGAGTTTAAAAAATAAAGCAAATTCCAGAGGCCAGCAGCCACCTAAGCAAATTATGTGTGCCCTACAAAAAAATTCAGCATTGCTACCAAATATAATTGCTAAATGCACCAAAAGGGGTCAACCACAGTAGTAAGGCTCCAGGCAGCAATTATTTTTGTGTGTACTGAAAAATAAATATAAAAAGCAACACTAAAATATGCAATGAAGGCGAAGTGGAAAGGCAGTACATGGAAGAAAGCTAACTATTTTTAAATATACACAATCACAGCCTACCTTTTTAGACCCAACAACAAACTCACAGGGCAGTATGAGAGAAGAAGGGGGGCGAAAAAAAAAGAAAGGAACAAAACAAAAATTAGAAAGACAGAGAACAGAAAGAAAATTAACTCCCACATACACATACTGAGATATCATAAACTTTGATAAATCAGTGAATAAATCCCATCTACGATACTGTGTAGAGAAAGATACATCTATAAATAGAGCCCTACTTTTGCATCACTCGGTGTTATTAAAGGAATGCCTTACCGGTATTAAAAAAGAAAGAACCTAAGACACAAACTGATGCAAACAACATTAAAATGAGCTTATCCAAGCAGGTTTATAATCATACACAAGTATGTGTTTGGGCTTTTTTTGAGCTGAAAACAGAAATAAAATAGAAAGATTAAACAAAAGGGATTTCTGGTATTTCTGGCAAGTATGTTTCCTAGTTTCAATTTGTAGGAGCTTTGTATCACCATGTAAATCTGCATTTTCATTCTTTCCAATCAGCCTCCCGACCTCTACAACTATCAAGTTTAACTGGTTGCAGAAACTTTTCCAATTATCCTCAGCAGCCCTGTGACCGTATAAATATTTTACCTAATTCACAGATGAAGAAACAGAATGAAAAATTAACAGATTTGCTAAGATCACTTATTGGCTGAGTGATTTAGGAATTAAACCAAGGTCAGACTCCCAGACCTATAACTTCTAGTTAACAGGACAATCTTTCTCCAAAACTTCTTAGGACTTTATTGCTCTATTTTTTTATACATAAGGTTTTCTACCAGCCAAAAAAATTCCTCTACAGAAAGAATATAGTGGTTTTGTATATATTGTCACCTCAATACGAGCTCTGGGAATGTTGTCTCTTCTGCTCATTTTACAAGCAACTTGCAAAAGACAAAGATCAGGTCCACTTTTTCTGAGAATTACCTTATTTGAAATGCAGCATTATAATCCATCTTCCTAAATTATGAACTCTGTGTCTTAAAAGAAGCCAATCATGTTGCAATTATTACGCAACCAAATTAATGCTAGCCCTACTAACTGAGTGACAGAGGCGATTAGCTCTATGTATCTAGTCATAATCATAAGTTATTAACCTTAGTATTTTACAACAAATTGCTTGGAGAAGAGTCTCTTTTAAGATACAAAACAAGTTCAGTAGCTTCAATGAGTCTTCAAATCATATGACCATAATTACTATGTCCCATATAACTTCTTAACATACTCTCATTCAATATATCAACCCAGTTGCTCTACTCTGTGAAATTTCACTTCAACTTTAAAAGTTACAGGAAAATATATGCTTATTTATCCTAAGCAGACATCTGCAACTACAGCAGCAAAGGCATATACTCTCTGTTAAAAGCATAGAGAGCATGCCTCCTTCTTCCATCAATTTAATATAGAATATTTGTGCTTTTTAACCAGTTTGTTGCACACTGACTGGGAGGTCAGGATACAATATATACAAAAAAAATTTAAGAAGGGATGGAGGGTATATAAAAGACAGTAAGGGGACATTCTTTGTCTTTAACCCTTTAGAAATTTCCACCCATTCTAGGCAAATAAAACAGCTTTTTCTATCTCAATAACATTATCATTTTTTTATTTCATTCTTTAAACTCATTATTGCTGACAGACTGAAAACCAACAAAGTAGCCAAAGTTATTCTACCAGATGTTGTCATATGCACTCTGTGCATTCAGAGAACCTTTACACCCTCCCTGAAGAGAATTATACAACATAGCATCCTGGATAAAATAGAAACTGTTTTTAAAACAGTTGAAGAAGGTCCTTTCTAGCCCTGTATCTCCCCATTATGACCTAACGCAACACTTTTGGGAAGTATTAGGGAATCTGTCACTGCAAGAGAGAACATGCTACAGTATAAACCTTTTTTTGCAACCCAAGTACTAAAATGCAATATATTACCATTTCACATCTAAAGACTTAGGCTTGAAAGCGCAGGTTCGTTTAATAAACCGATTTTAGTTCAACCACATTTCATCATCCTGAATCTCTGCAAAGTAGAACACAGAAGCAGAGATGTATCAGGCTTCATGAAAGGTCCCTGCACGAAGACCCTCAGGTACGTCATGGACATGTATTTAACTCAGTCAAGGACAACTCCAATCTCCAATACAACTGATCTTTACTTGGGATTACGTAAATTTCCTTTCTGTTACAAAACTCAAAGATATTTACAAGAAAAAAAAAAAAAAGAATCCAGTATTTCCTTACTCAGCCACGCAAAATACTAAACTGAATATAAATCTCTTTTAATCCAGATTGCTTATGTTATTTGTATATAAATCCTAAATTTTAAACAATCAGAAGTACTAACTCCACAGCAAAATAAAAAGTTGAAAAACTTTCTTACTATTGAATGGAAAGAGGAAAGATTAGACTATTTAACACCTTTTCTTTGAGCAGTTAAGTGCCACAAACACTTAAAGTATATCCACTGATCTAGATTTACTGGAAAACCACTAGGATTCCATACCTGAGCCAGTGCTTAACTCTGGATAAACCCCTATTTTTACAGATCCAGAGTCACACAACTTCCATTTTGCAAAGGACTCAAGCATCACACTAAATCTGTTTCAACTCTTCAGTGTAAAAGCATAAAATATCTTCTTGGATACAGGCAAACACACTACCTGTCATTTGAGCTCCTCACCACTTCAGAGCTTCATAGGAAATATTTAGCCACTGGCTACAACACAGCCACTGCTCATAAATAAGTAATTTATGTCAGGAACTGACTTCCAAAATACAATTTGGAAGCATACTATTTAGAAGACACAACTGAACAGCATAATTAATTCTAATTTTGAGATTCATGGCCAAAACTTGTACTTTTCCTAGCTAATCGGAACGGGTGATTGCATTCAACTAACACTCATCTAAACTGAGTAACTAAAATTGAGATTCTAAAAGGGCTGATCTAGTCTACAAGAACTTACCGCCCATGCAGAGTACGAAAAACAATAAAATAACAATTTATACTGCTAATGAAAGTTGAATAGTGCAGGGATTAACCACAACACTGAAAGAGCAGCTTGAATAGGGAACAACATCGGAGAAGCAAGTCCGAGCAAGCTCAACTTGTTCTATTCACCAGCAACGAGGACTGGGAGCAGGGGAGAAAGGTACTTTTGGCCCTTCGAGCAACCAGAGATAATTTAATGGAGGGCTTCAAACGAATTAAAAACTTAGAATATTTTCTTCTAATATATCACATTCTTATACTGAAATTCTATGGCTAGGACTAATTATGCAGGCAGAGCTGATTAACATCATCAGGCGGCTTCCCAAGCCTGCTGGGATAGCTCTAGACACCCAGCCTGGATACTTTTGAGTCTTTTCTGAGCTTTTTCACACACTAACCACCACTGGCATCCCTAGTACCACAGGACACATGTGAAAGACACTGCTCCCACATATACTAGGTATTTTGATAGGGCTTCCACACCTCTATCCTTCCTAAGACAAAAGCAAAGTGGCTGCTTCTGTCCTTTGGATTTGACTGCAGACAGAAGAGTCAAAACACATTTTCCACCTGCCCGTAGCTAGCGAGCCAGAATTATTAATCCCTAATCCAAGAACTATGTAACACTCAAATCTGAAAAAACGAGCATGCGAATGATTAGGAAGGAAAGACATGATGCGTGAAAAAAAATAAAACCAAACACCAAACCAAACTATTACATACACAAAACCAAAGAGAACGGTTGTGAGGTGAATTGTAGCAAAACAAGACAAGTCAAGAATATCAAATAATTAAATAAAAACAAAAACCAAGGAAAGATGCTGGACTTAGTCACCAAAATATACGGTCACCGTTTCATAAATGAAAAAGACAGAGGCTTAGGGGGAAAAAACCACAGTAAGCAGGATTAGTCAAATACTACTCCACACAACATAAAATTATTTTTCATCATGGTTAATTGAATTTCTTTATGAATACTCTGTATCTATAAACCATTTGAAGCTTTCCAGCAAAAAGTCTCTTTATAGCAGAATCTGTCAAACCTTTCCTTCCTACGATTTCATTAGCCTCATAAATTTTATACATAAATATATATAAACTCAAAACATTGAATGTGGTTTGAGTTTATATATTAAATTAATTAACAAATTAAATTCTCTCAAATTACCACAGAGATACACTATAAGACAGTAACAAATTACACTTTGTCCTTTCTAATAGGCTTACTACGAAGGCTGGCAATTGCCACATACATCTTCTCAAGACCCGCGAGCTGACAAAAATAGCTGCTTACCTACTGTCTGTGTCCAGACCTACAAAATCCTTCTTCTCAAAGGGAACGCAGAGGAGTGGGATCTTGTCTCCAGACTTATCAGTGGCTCTGTCAAGCCGCTTAGACTCCAAGACTATGAAGAGGGATTCGATAAAATCTTCTATTCTCTTCTCCACAGTTTCACATTCATCATAACTGGGATAGAATGCCACATCTGTGCGGGGTTGCTCCGCAATCTCTCCTTGAAGCCCAAAGACAAACAGCCGGGAATCGTAGAGAGTAGAACCATACATTTCCTTCTGAAGATGGAATTTTTCAAAAGTCTGAGGCCATTCCTTTGCGGAGGAACAGTCTGTGATAGTTATCAGCCCCACAACTTTCCGGTGTGTCTGAAAATCCCCCCATTCGTTGTTCTCTGGGGGATAATGGTGCCTGTAACGGATGTACAACACACGTTGGGAGTCACGCACGTTAACTTGACTCACTGCTGAAATTCGCTTGTAGATCCTGAAAAAGCTCTCTTCAGGTACAATGCCAAT
>JAHREE010000188.1:6486332-6500716 GCA_033628505.1 Tringa tobata
AGGGAGTCGCTGCACAAAAGCCAAGGTGCCAGACGTGCCTTTTCCTCCCCAGCTCCGACACCTTCTGAATGCCTCGCCTGGACACGAGCCCCACCGACACCTTGGGAAGACAGAAGGAGTGAGGAGCAGCCTCTGGAATCACAGTAGGGCACCGCGAGATCCCCAGCAAGAAAGGATCCAGTAAAAGGGGAGGTCGTTTGGGAGGGGTTTTGGCTGCTTAGTGGTAGGTTCGCTTTCAAATTGAAGTCATCTGCGGAGGAATACGGGAGGTAGCCTTTAACTGCAGCTGCTTGCTCACTAAAGGGTATCACGAAACCACCTTTTGTAGTGATTTGGCCAAGCCATTACATTCATCTCAACACTTCAGGCAAAGAAACAACACTGAAAAAGCAACTGAAACACGCTAAAATGAGCTGAAACGCATCCCGTGCCACACCGAGCACAGGCGGAAAAAAACCACCCCATGTCCTTCGGATTAAAACCATCTCGGAGGAAAGGCATCTTTCCAGTCTTCAACCCTCAGAAAGAGGAGACAAAACTTGCTGGTTTGCATCCGTTTGGGTCTCTCCTGTCCCCGAGGGGCGATTGCTGCAGGAGGGGAGAGTGATGGCTTTCTCCTGCGGGCACCCGGAGACGCGACACTATTTCCTAGTTGGGAGCACAAAAACATCCACAGCCCCACACCCACGGGGGGGCAGAGAGCAAAACAGCCTAACACGGGGCCCAAATCCCTGCCATTCCACTAATTGTGCCACAAAGAGGGGTTCTTCTTCATATGACACGAGAGTCAGAGGCTGGAAGGAGGAAGGGAAACGCCGACAGCTACGGCCGATAGCCAGAGATCACATTCATGCTGTTGCTGAGATCTAAAAGTGCTGTCAGAAACCAGCATTTCAACGTTGCACAACGAGCTTAAAACCTGCTTTTCTGTCCTCACGCTGCGGGAGCAACGTGCGTAGAGGAGAGAAGGAAGAAATATTTGATAAAGACACACGAACCCGAAATATTTCCGCTGCCACAAAGCAACTGTGCCCTGGGATTCACACACCATAACGCAAACGCAAAGTCCAACAACATTCACAAAGCAAAGCTCAGGTCTCAATACTGTAAATAAAATATGGCAGTATTTTAAAAAAAAAAAAACCACAAGGACCACAAGGACTGGTGTCCACAGCATTTCAGTATTTGCTTCTACATAGCGCTATTTACAGTATTTTCCAACAGCTACAGCAGATGCAAAAAGGAAGTCTTACAGTAAAAAGGGAAGTTTTTTTTTAAAAAAAAAAACAAAACACACAAAAATAATCAGTGCAATTACCTTCTACTTGAAGTTTTCCTTAAAAAAGACTGCATGTATGCCTCAGGAAGCATGTTAACAACTGGAATAGAAAAGTTAAAAAGAAAACCAACGTACTGTCCTGCATTAGAAATTGAGAAAGCCACACTGGCAGGAAAAAATCCACAAAAAGAGATGCTACTGTAGGAGTAGGGTACTAAAAAAATAGGAGAAAATGTGATTTTATTACACTGGTATCGAGTGTGAAAAATACTGAGAGCTTTTTTTTTTTACATTCGTTTATTTACTGTGTAAAAGATCTCTTAAAAAAGGAAAAGGAAAAAGTCCCTTATGGGTTATTTTTGCCATCAGAGATGCTCCTGGGTTAGTTAGAGGCGAGTGCACCCATCCAAACCTCCAAAGGTCCCAGTCCTGCATTTCCAGCACCTGTAGTTTTGCATAAGTTTTGAGTAGTCTTGACTTGTAGAACCAACCTGCCCTCACCTCAAAATATCACCATTTTCTTCCTCAAAAAGCATCGATCTGAATGTAAAAAACCTAGAGCCATCAAATGAATTTGGCTGGGGGGGGCTGTTAACACAGACCTTACCCCTGTCCTTGCTCTCAGTTAAATTTCGGGGATCCATTGGCACGAGGAAGATGGGTTTCTGGAGGTGAGACACAAACGACCACTGTATTTGAGGAATTTACTGCTGCAGCAAAGGAAACGGCGTTGGCAGCGACGCACAAACCCCTCCAGACCACAAGCTTCTATTTAACAGAAAACCTTTGTGTAAATACACGTATGATTTTAGACAAAAGCTTCAGAACCACCTTCACACCATCAGAAACTTCAGTCTTTTCAGAAAGTAACCTGGGCATGCACAAACCTAACACACACACACACACACCCTTCAAAAGCTTAAATTTAAAATCCTTGTGGAAATATTCTCTCTTGTCTTAGTTATAAAAATGATCTACTGACATCTGAACAGCATTAACTCACGTTAGAAAAAATGGACAAAGGCTGGAGGAGTTATTGACAGAGTCAGAATTAAAGCTAAACCTTCACAACCTCTTTGCTTTTATGATCAGGGAGCGTTGCCTGGAGGCTTGGATGAAGATCAAAAAAATATTTATGATGGATTTCTTGTTTTAAGCATAAAAGTTTCCCCGTAAGTTTCCCGTGCTGGCTCCGACATTTTAAGTCACACCACCTCTCCCCAACGACTCACCCAAAACTTGACAGGTCTGGAAACAAGGAACTGAATCCACCAAAGCTTCCGTAACACGGACGATCATTGATGGTAACTCATCGAGCCAAATGCATTTATTGAAATATTCCAACCCAAACCGAGCCAAAATAAGGAATTGTAACAAAACCAAGTGATCTCACTCCATCCATCAGTGCATATATAAGAGTGTTAAGATTGCATAGGGCTATCCTTAATGCCACCCTGACGTAAGGCAGAGACAAACCCACCTACTTCCAAACAGGTCACAACAGGACGTTTCCTCTCAGGGATTGACTCAACTCTGTTTCCTGGGTGGAGGAAGAGGTGGAGTGGACAACGTTATAGGAGTCAGCCACCAGAGAGGAAATTTCCAAAACTAAGAATGTAATAATTAGACTTGCTACCTCCTACATTAAAAAAAAAAAAAAAAAAGACAAATTTAAAGTATTTTCTTTTGGTCGCTGTTATTTTTCACCTCCCACCAGCAGCATTTCACGCTTGCTCCTCTTGGGTTTGGGGGGTTGCTCCAGAACCACGTGCCTCGGAAGGGCTCTCTGGAGATGTCTGGTCCAGCCCAAAGCAGGTCCAGCAAGGGGACTTTCTCCAGCCAACTTGGAGCCTCTCCGAGGACAGAGATTCTACAACTTGCTTCAGCCTTTGAGCATTTTTGTTTCAATAGTGTTACTATTTTGATAAAAAAAAAAAAAAAACTCCTCGGAGAAAGCTAATCCATAGCAGGCAACTCATTAATATGCATTCATGTCTCAGGCACGCTCCTTTAAAGCAGAAGATACAGTGCTGGGAGTGGTCAGTTTGTCCATCCCACCACTCATGCCTTCCATGGGAATAAGATATTTTATTTTGTCAGCGGGTTGGAATTATGATCAGTTTTCAGACTGCTGAGCACCAGGACCGCCTGCACCGACCACCGAATTCAAGCAAAATTGGGTCATCGGCAGGAAGGTAACGGAGAGCAAGAGGAACTCAAGGGCCGAGGTCCCACCCCAGGCTCTCGTGCAGCAGGAGCCACCCAACTCCTTTGCACGGGCTAAAGATGAACCCCAAAACCCCAAAAGCCAACCCCAAGTGCCGGAGGGTAACGCACGTTTGGTTATTGCTGACCTGAGCTGCATAGTGACTTAGTGGTTACAACTGTCAACCTCAGCTGTGGCTTCAACAGCAGGAATGCGTGTGAGACCGAGACGTCTTGAGCTTTGTGTTTACCTGAGATATTGCTGTTCTTACAAGACACGTGAGAGGTAAGAAAAAAATAAAATAAAATCTAAGAGTAGGGGTTTAGGTGTTCATGGTGGGTTTTGGGGTTTGTTTTTTTTGACAGGAGACATTTTTGAATATACATTTTTTATATAAAAGCTATTCCCAGAAAGAAGAGCTGCCGGATTTCTAGCACGCTGTACTTTTCAAAGTATACACTTCATCAAATTATATATATATATATTTTTTTTTTTTAGAAAAATGCTTTAAGTGATTCACTAATTGACCGCTTGCAGGAGGTGGGAGGGGAAAGGAGGGAGAAATCAAGCCATAAAGAATTAGCAGTATTAAGAGGCTTCAAAAGATCTGTAAAAGGTAAAAATGCCCCTAGCCTGAAATGCATATAAACCATCCCAAGTTCTTCATACTCAGGGAAAGCTACACAAACTGCTGTTCCTTCCAAGAGGATACACAGACAACAGCTACTCTCGGATGAAGGGGCTGGGTAATACTCCTTTTCTCACCAAAAGGAGCTGCAACGACTGTTCCAGCCCAAAGAGGACGCAGGGAAGTCCCATCATCTGCTTGAGAAATAAGATTTGAGGTGAAGGCAGGTTCTGCCCTCCTCGCCCCCTCTGAGCACCTCCAGGAAGTCAGTCATTCCAGACCCACACACAAAGAGGAGGGATGAATTTCACATCCAAGAGGTCTCTGCGTAACAAACAGCAAATCAACTGAACGGCGCCTTAAACTGCTTGATCTTTTTCCTATTTTTTTTTTTAAGAATAAGTAAGATAAAAAAATAATTCTTATATAAAACTCCGCCAAATTAGAATTTTGACTGAAATCTGCAACCTCTCAAACAAACGCAGAGAGAAGTGCAACGTGCCCACCAGGGAAGGGGTTTGCAGTTTGGGGGTGCTTTAGGGGCAGTGCGTACAACCTGCCCGGGACACAGAAAGATAAGACAACGTGACCTGGAATTTGCTTCCCCTTAAACCAGCAAAATTTTACATCTGGATTTCCACAACTATGACCAAGAAGAAAATCTGACCCAGCAGCCCTAAATCACCGAATTAACTCATACAATTAATCTACTGATAGGTTTTACATTGTTATTTCACCTAAACAACACCGACAGCCAACGCGCTGCTACGAGGTGAAGATCTGAGCTCGCGCAAGTTTCTGTACCTAAAACTCTTTTGTGCAGCAAAGGTTGGGCATTTTCTAGCTTATTTGAGAGCAACCGGTTGTAGTCTGTCTGTCTGTCTGTCTGGCACAGAGCTCTGCTACGGGTTAAAGCTACTGCCCAGCCCAGGGGCTAGAGGTAAATGTATTCAAAACAGCGACCGAGCATCTGCTAAGAGAGAAGGGAAGAGACAAAGCAAAACACGTCCGTGGAAGAGAAAGAAATTTTTAAAAAACCTGCCTTTTAGCATGTTATTTCAGTTATGAAAAATAAACAAAATCAAGTCAGCATAAACAAGTTTCCTGGGCTTTTTCCATTTTCTTCTAAACTTCCTTGCGGCAGCAGAATTAGTGCAATGGTTTATATACGTATTATGGTTGGTTTTCTTAATGAACCCAGTGTGCAAACTAACAGAAGCGTCTGTCTAGTAATTATCAGTTCTAGTTAATGCTTCTCCTAAGAGAATGGCGAAACTCTCACATTGACTATTGACCTTATGCATAATGAAGAGAGATTCACCCCCCTTCATAAGTAAACTTCAGTTTCCTAAGATTTATCTTTACTGCATAGATTCTCTGACTTTTCTCTAAATTACAGTGAGCCGCTCTCCTCTCCCGGAGCTCCTGCTTTACCAATACTCAACATATAAATAAAATACAATTGTTTTGTGCTTGAATGAATGTAGGATGTTGGTCTCGTGTGCGTCTCTGAACTGCGCAGGTAAAACCTGCTTCGCTGTGTGCACGCTTAAAAGAGCCTTTCTATACATTCCAAGCCCTACCATATAGACTGTACGTATCGCTCAACTCTCACAGCCAAGTGAATTGCATATTTTTGCATGTGAATAGTACTGTCCCCACGATAAGGTTTTAATTTCTAACTCCAAAGCATTCTTGATATGTTAACAGAAGTATAATGAGCACTCCTTAGTAAATAAAAATAAATAATAGCATCTAGTCTATCACATTAATACTGTGAAACATATATAAAATTTACATTAACTCAAACAACAGTGAAAAAGGATTGTACTGGATTTATCACCACAGACCCGTATTCTTTAGAGACTTTGGAAAGTAAGTGTCACAGTCCTGTATGACAAATTCTAAAGTTAGCTGTCAGTATGATTTTTAAAAAATTCTTTACAATTTTTTTTCTTTTTTTTTTAAATGGCACATTTTCTTTTGCCAATCTAACGACCTAGTAAAAGCTTAGGTACAAGTTCATTCTTTTTTTTTTAAAATTCTTCTTTAGTCTATGAAAAACATTTTCAAATGCAGCACAATAAAAAACATTCAAGAACAAACTTCAGAAAATACATTTGCCCTTAGACACACAGAGAAGAATCTTTATAAGACAGCTGAAAACCAGGATTTTGCCACTCTTTTCTTTTGAAAATAAAAATTTTGTAAATGCATCTAGAATAATCAAGGCTTCATAAATAGTCAAAAAATTATTTGCTTTTCTTTGTATTAAAAGCTAATTCACAGCATTTTAGCCCATCAAAATTTAGCAGGAATTAGGTCTTTCCAAATTATTAAAAGCGATTCATCGAATAGCAGACGGAACGAGGAGTTTTGTGGGTTGGGTTGTTGGGTTTGGTTTTTTTTTTTCCCCTAAGCCCTGAGATCACAGCTCTCAATTGAATTATAAAATATGGGTCTGTTTTATACCAAGCAGCTTAGAGAGATTTTTTTTTTTTTTTTTTTTTTTGGCAAACCACATTTCCAACAATAGCAGGGTTTGGTACAAGAATGCAGTTCATAATCAAGACTGAAATTTTGGACGGAAGGTTTTCTTGCAAACGGGGGCAAAAAAAAAAAAATAAAATAATAAACTTAAGATGCATCACTCATTGCTGGCTGTCACTGTAGCTCGGGCAACTGTTGGTCTAAGTGCAGCTGGTCTCGTGTGAATCCAACTCTGGATTGTACTGAGGCGCTAAACATTAAAACATGTCAAGCAAAGTACATAGTGCGCAAAGTGTCCTGATGAACTTGAACTGCTTTAGCAAGTGCTTGATGATCTCTGCCATTACTCTGACCCGAAGTGTGGCTTCCTTCAGCACTGGAAGAGAAGGGAGGGGAGGGAAGAAACAAAACAGAGGTTGTGGGGGGGAAGGAAGTGAAACCCTATTTCATCTGCCTCTCCTCGCATACAATGTTTCCATATCATTCATTTCATCTGAACAGAATGGTTAAAAGTTAATTGCCCTTTAAAACACCACTGAAGATCTGAAACAGCAAAAAGCACAGAAGCACATGGGAACTTCTGCTTTCCCCCTTTCCCTCCCCCATATAACTCAGTGATAAAACCAAATTTACCATCAAACTGCTACCTGGGGATACCACTCACCCCAGAATTCACAAGCCCATTTCCTTCCCGATTTCTTTCAAATTCTGTAATAATTGAAAACCATGCAACTCACCTATCATGTTCTTTATCCACCAGATGATACCTGGCTCTGAAGGCGACCAGGTGGGCGTAGTATGCTGGTGCAGGGATGGAAACAGAACGGGTGCAGCGTACGTACGTATGACACAGCTGGTAGGTAAGAATCTGCAGTTCATCCGAAGAGAAACGATTGTCATCCCAGAGGACATGGTAATGAGAAGGTCTGCTTGTTCCCTGAAGGCAAATCACACAGGATGTCAGCGTTTCCAAAACCAAGTCTTTAAATATCCACCTCTCAGGTGAATTGCAGTATTAATTGGGTGCTTCCTCAAAAATCATGTGAGCAATTCTTGATAACTTTGGCAAATTTTTCCTTTTTGAAGGCAAACCACCTCCCTCCTTGCTCCCCATATAATCAATCCCTTTGCATTTTCAGACAGGATTGCATTTCCTAGAAAATTAAATGATCTTCCCGAAATGCACTTTCATCTTGAGAAACTTGGATCTGACAAAAAGCCACCATAGAAAGTAGCTTCAGGCAAAACATTAATAGCCTGCAGCAACCTAACCTGTGCCCCTACTGAATACACTTTTTTAGACAGTATCAAATGTTGACTTTCAGTGCTGTTGTTCATTAATAGCTTCTGACTGGGAAGAAGAAATCACAAGAAAATGTGTGACAATAGCGCTATCTAAATATATTAGTTGTTTCCTAGTAACTGGATGCACATTTCAGGAGAATTTAATGGGAGCAGCAGCTCTGTAAATACTCCAAATCCCTTGGGACCATTCAAAGCAGCACAGACAGGAGAGAAGCACAACAAACTACATGCACAGGGTGTGTGCTGCACATCTGATCGGTTTCATTATGTCTTTCAGATTTTAAGGAGGAGAGAAGAGCGCTGAGGATGGCACAGGTGGGTATGTGGGAAATACCAACAGACAGAGCTCCCTCTGAAAGTCACCCCCACACCAAACACTGTACCTGAATCCCAGCGTGACTGCACAGGTAGAAGTCAAACTCCGATGGGTGGGTGATTTTTGTGTCCACTGTGGTACCAGCTGGAATGTTCCCGCTTTTCCCAACCTGTGTGAACAGAAAATGCAAATACAGTAAGGCACACGGCTTTTCTTTTCAGAAGGAAAGGAAAGTAGGAAAGTAGTAAGGAAATAGTAAGGAAAAAACACAAGAAAAAAGCATGTGAAAAAATCTGTAGAAAGCAAAAAGTCAAGAAAGAGTGCGGAAACCTGACACACTCAGCTGAAAATCTGAGTGTCTCTGCTATGGAGGGGGAAAAAAAAAAAGAGGAGCTGCAATATCTTCTCAGAAGTTACCTACAAAGATAAGCTTTTCTGATTAAAGAAAAATTTTCCTGCAAGTGATTTGTCAAATTCTTTTCACCTTCCCATTCCAGGACAGGTTATTCCTCTGTAACTTTCCTTGTTTATACCTGGAAGAGGATAATCCATCGCTGTAAGACAGGCCTCTCCTTCCCTCAAAAACACTTAAAAATACTCTTTATTTTAAAAGAGTTTAACAACTGTAATTGCAGCATGTTATCAATATAAAAACCACTTCTGTGGCAGCATTAGAAGTTATTAATTATTGCCTTGAAGCCTGCTGGGCTTCCAATGCTCATAGAGAAGCCTGATAAAAGGAAAAAGAACACAAAAAACCCTGTCTTTGAACAGAGGTTTGCAATTAGTAACTCCTTATTTACAGTAATGACTCCATCCTAGGCTCTGGGAGTCTCCTCTCCACCTAGAAAGGAGCAATCAAATATTTCTACATGTATTTCACAGAGATGCAATAACAACTATGAAACACTCACTTAAAAAAAAAAAAAATTGAGATGAGGACTCAAATTTGATTTAAGTGCTATAAATAATGTGTTGTGACACTTGATATGCCCAAAACCAAAATCCAAGTGTCTAAGAGATTAGACACCTATGATACCTTAATGTATTGTTAACGGAAAAGAAAGTATTCTTGAAGATACCTACATTATAAACCCCACACCACTCAGACCAATCTCAATCCTGGAGGATGTGGAGACAGTAAAAAAACTGAAAAGAAACCTGAAAACTTTGGTGAACTTAAAAAAGGATGGACAAAGTTGTTGAAAGGCACATCCTGCTGACGTTTTATAAAAGACGGTTTATTATATGGGAGAGAAAATAAACAGAAAATAAACAGAAAATGAAGGTTTTCCTTTCCAGGCAGAAAGATCTCACCCACTATGTTATGTAGTTCTTCAAACAAGTCTCCTAGTGCTTCAATAAGCAGTAATAGGTAACTTGGCTGCCTGCTAGATGCCTGCTGGTCATAATTAGGACATACCCGTTCGTTTTTATCTGTACAGAAGAGTCTGGTGTGATGCCTTTTCTGCACAACTATAAAGGTAATTCCAGGCTGGTAATCCTTCTCTAGCTTAATGCACGCTTCTCTGATAGCCAGCAACTCGTGATGGAGAACCTGAATCATGAACATAAAGACGTGTGATAAGTACAAAGGATAGCCATCTCACAGATTACTCTTATTTATCATGTTCCTCCTCGAGCTGTCGCTCAGAGCAATGAGATGTCAAAGCATTGCAGGGTCAAATCTTAATTTCTTCACTTAATGAGAACAAATTAGATCACCAGTTTCCTGAACCAGATGAGAGCTGGTTCCGTATTTGTTCAGCTCCAAGCACGAGGCTTGCACTAATAAGCTGTGTGTCAGAATGTTTTTAACTGCCAAAAAGAAATGAACATTTAATTAGGCTGTTGAATATACAACAACCTAATTATTTTTCAGACTAGTACAAGGGGTAAAATCCAGAATTGCTCAACTGCATGCTCTTTTCCAGCTTTGGGAACTCTCATGCAGGACTACAGGCATCAAGAAAAACTGAGAGAGGGGGAAGTGCAATAAACCAAAAAGCAACGATTTGAGATTTGGGTTAATCAGAAATTAAAAATTCAGTGAAAAACAGTGGTAAGTGGGAAAAAAATATTAAAAGTTCATACAAAGATTAGTTATATTAATTCAATTTACTAAGTGACCTTTAGTCCCTTCCTCTTAGATTTTGAGAAGTTGACTAAGATCTGTATCTTTTAATTTACATATAAAAATACTGGAAACGAAAGTGTATATGAATATCCTTAAGATATATAGAAATAGATTTCATAAAATATGGGATTTGTAAGCAAACAAAATAAATACAAGTAAGCATTTGTTGAATTTTATCAGAAATGAACAAAAAGGGACAGTGTGAAAATACAGGATTTATTAACCCTGGTTAAAAATTTAAGAAAATAAGCTCACACTTAGTTTTTCTTTACTGTCCATGTTCTACAGGATCCAGTTTGACTCATGTATCTTGAACAGGTCACAGATGTTGAACATACTCGCGTGCTACAACTATATTTTGTCATTTACTTTTGCAAAAGGGAAGTATTATAAAGGGAAAAAAGTATTGAAGAAGCTCAGGAAAAAATATGAAAACGCTTTCCCTGCTCTGCTTAGTTAGAATCCAACAAATTTATTAAGGGAACATTTGTTGAGAGCGGAGTTTTCATAACTCGAACAATGTAATACTTCACCTACTACCAGAAAACTACATAATCAAATTTCCAAAAGAAAAATATAACCTGTTGGAACTGCCCCTCAGAAACACCATCTCTGTAGAAGATTATACGAGTTGGTTTAAATCTGGTCGATTTGTAGAACTGAATGAGCAGCTCCCTGACCATGGCAGCCAAATCTTGGATGATTTCTTGGCGGTGCTGCTGGACGCGAACGGTGGCACAGTATCGATTAGGATGAGCGTCCATGCTTCCTACAACCTGTTGAAAAAAATGCTTAGTATCAAAGCAAATTTAACAAGACTTTAATGAAGGTATTTCGTGAAAATAAATGCCCTTTTTAACATTATCTTGCAAACTAAGGGGTTGACCAAGCGAAGACCAAAATCATGATGAGCTGGGAAAGAGCTTTGAGTTCAGTCAACCTGCGGTAACACACCCTGCTGAAACCAAAAAACTTATTTTAAACCTAAAAGCCTAATTCCTCGTTTGCACCTACACGCAGCAGAAAATGCAAATACAATTTGCAGCACTGATACCATGACACCACTGATTTAGTTCTAACTGCAAGATAGGAATTTGAATGCCTGAAGACCAAGAGTCCCCTTTCTGGGACACTGTGGGTGAATCTGGAAAACGGAAATGGGGAGGCTCCACAGAAACATCCACACCAGACAGACACCTCTCACTAAGGACTTTTTGTTTATGAAACCTCAAAATTCATGCATTTTAGAAGTGGCATGGAATTAAATACAAGCAAACAAAAAAATTCCAAATTCTTTATCTCAGAAATCACAATTAAGCACATTGTCACCTGCTTTTCCCCGGACATACATGTCTAACTTTTAAAAACAAGTATCTGCTTGTTTATTTAGCACCAGAGCTAAGCCCTGCACACACAGCCACCAAAGATCTTCATTGTGACCTAAGCCAGAGCAGCTGTGACAAGTGTTTGACATAATGCAAGGCAAAGTCTCTCCACATATATGAAAGGAGTAAATTTCCAAGATATTGCTGCACGATTTGTGTTGTCAGGAAGCCTGAACCCCCTGAACCCCACAACTGAGTCAGTCTCGTCCCCCATCAGCAACAGATAAATTCTTAACATTTTTAGCTGCTGAAAAAGCAGATTTAAACACACATCAGCTTATTAGAAGTTGCTGGTAAGTATCAGCTAATAGAAAAGCTCCTCTGTGTATTAGCATCTCAGGCATTTAACTAATTAGTATGAGAGCAAGCTCTCCAAAGTTTCATTAGATTCCTGCAGAAAAATAGTTTATAATACTATAATTAGGCAATCAGGAGAAATGGACCACAAAAGAATTGAAAGTACCAAAACGCATTAGAGCTGAGCAGCAGGAGAGAGCAGGGTTAAAGATCGTTACAGAATTTACTCACTGCAGCAATGGAAGGCTTTTTTCCATCTCCCGCTGGCGGGTGAGTTACATCAGCACCAAGGAATATGACGGGCTGTTGAAATACTGGTGGTCTGATAAAGAGAAAGCAAATTTGTAAAAGCAGCAAGGAACTCAGGTAAATAGATAATTATTTCTTTTCATTAAAAAAAAAAAAATCAGTTAAAAATCCATTGTTTTGAACTTAGATAAATGCAGCCTTTATTAATTGGACCATAGAAAAGAATAAGATTTGATTCCTTAGCATTAAATAGCACCTGAGAAAATTAAAGGACTGTGTACATCTACAGATGCCAGGATTTTGTTTCTGAATTAAAAAACCAGCATGGATAAGAACCTACAAAAATTACGGATATCATAAGTATTATTTTTAAAAGAGATTTTTTTTTTTAAACTATGCTTCAAAGTTTTAAACAAACATTTAAGTTAAAATATTAATCTACTGCATCAAGAGTAGAACACCAAAATGTTATGCTGGAAGTTTTAAGTTTCAGCTCTACTCCTTAATAATACAGTTTTAAACAGGAGATCTTAGGCCACCAGAGTTTTTTCATATGTATGTAGATGTTGGGGGGGAACGATAATGGAGACAGATTCTGCTGTTTTCAGAGTTTCTCTAAAAAGGAATTTGAAAGTAATTATAACAATATAACTTACAATGCAATTATACCAATAAAAAACTGTTCTATTCCCATCCAAACAGAAAATAATAATTAAAGAGTTACGTTCTAAATACCCAAACCAGCAGTTTTATAGGTGGTCTGGGTGTTCTGTGTAGTTATGCCATTTTATCTTTTCCCCTTTATTTAACTCTATTTCCATGAAGGCATATTTCATTGCTATAATGAGCAGAATTCAACTTTCTGGCCACATTATTGCTGTCAGCACACACCATCTAACAGAGACCTTATGTTTATGAATCCAGCATAAAGCTCTTTATAGGGGGGGGGAGGCTGTGGGGTGTGTGTTTCTGTTTTGTTTCCATCTGTAACTCCTTTTTGGAAAAGGAGCAACAACAAAAGACCCCCAAAAACCCCACTGTGCCTTTTTTGGAATGCATGCTCTGCGACACCATGATTTTTAGTGGTTTCAATAGCAGCCTCCAACAGGCACATTACCCAGGCTGAGCATATTTGGTTCAATAAACAGAACTTAACAAAATACACAAAATATAGAGTCCTTCCGATAACGTGTTCTTTTTCCCCTCCTGAAGTACTTGTTGTTGGATTATTTTTAAGCAGCTGCCTTCAGACCAGCCTAAACTCAACGTGAAAATGTGCTTATCTGTGCAAAACAGAATGTTTACTTCTTTGAAAAAGGCTCCCAAGAATGATGTAGCGGGTTGTTCCCTGAGCTCTCTCTACAGCTTGGAATGCAAGGATTGCATCTTTTTACCAACACGGAAGCCTAGCTGCTCATTTTGATTAAATAATTTTATATAATTAATTTTATTTATCTTTATGCTAGCCTTTTCTATCCTGCACAGGTACAACAAAACAAGATGGATTTTGTTCGTTCTTCCACTAGCGTTTCTTGTCACTGATTTTTCAGTAAAACTGATTAAAAGCTTAAATTTAAGGATATTTCAGACGATACACAAACCAAACAATCTTTAACAGCAGAGTCCCTCCTTTTTTTACAAGTAAGGTATTTATTTTACTCCCATTTAACTACACACAGGGCTTCAGTGACAGGTCAGCGATAGAACTCAATAGTATCAAAGCAACTTCACAGACCATAGTCACAGTATAATTAAATTTATCAATGTAATACTAATAAGAAAATTGCAAGATAAACTGGACCTAGAAACCAATTAAGAGTTTTCTCCTCCCAGCTTTTGTTTTTTTAAATGTCTGTATAAGTTAGAAAATGCAACAAAATGAAGAATCTTGACCATAATTAAACTAAAAAGGAAAATGCATCACTATTCAAGATGGTCTCTATTTGTTTCTGAAAACTCCAGGCAAATAAAATATTGTAGATTTTTCATTGAAAGGAAAGTTCCATAATTAAATGGTCAGACTGCAATAACAATATTTTTATTCTATATTTCAGGTGGAGCAAGTGTTCCTCTCCAGTTCTCTTTACAATAC
>JAHREE010000188.1:6510431-6545503 GCA_033628505.1 Tringa tobata
AATACTTTACGTTTGGTGACTTGCTGGTCGTCTGGTGACATTGCACACTCTGTACTTTCTTTTCATTTGTCCACAGTGTGTTATTTCCACCTTTAGACCTGAAAATTGGAAAACACACATCACTGTTTCTTCAAAATCAAAGTGTCAGCCCCCTTAATTGCTACACAAGACCACTGTGCAGTAAAGCTATTCACTATTTAGCATGTTCTCAAAGCACCAAAGTGTATCCTGAACAGAATTTAAAAAAAAAAAAAAAAACACGATTTATAGTCTTAAAATTCAAAAACCCTGAGCTTCAGCCAAAGGTCAACAAAGAATTTTGAAGACAAGACGAAATCTCAAAGCCCCAAGAGTCTGCAGAAGAAACTGAACGCGTTCAGTGAATTTCAATTCTGTAGCTCTAAGGAAGGCCAGGATGGTGGAAGGACAAAAAGGGCACACAACCTCCTTGAAGCAAAAAGCTTGTTTATACTTTATGGCTAAACGTATGGTGTCTCTGAGACCTCCAACCATCACAACCAACCCTGAACTAATGAATCGGTGGGGGTAAAAAAAAAACCAAACCACCAAACCAGCTGTAGGTGGGCTATACGAGCTGGGAAGTTGAATGTGTGGGAATAGGCAAGGAGAGGCTGTAAATAGGAATTCCTGATATATCTGCACGTGTGTATAAACTCAAGCTGCTGCCAAATACCAGTGCATATTTCCCCTATCTGTCAAAGGCGCTAATAACTTGCCAAACAACATACTAATCTTTTCACGTAATTTGTTATGGCTCACAGTGCCACCTATTATGAAACCTTCAATAAATACCAAGTTTCCATGAATACCTGCAAAATCACAGTGTTTTCATTGAAAGATAAACTGTTAACCTCGATACCTCAATTTACAACTACTAATTTGAGACTATGTCTTCTATCTGAAGAATGAAAATCTTTGTGGGAAAAATGACAAAAGCAGATGGCAATTCAGTGCCTGCTTATTTTTTCAAAACATTTACAATGAGTACAAACTCAGGATTTGTTTATACTTTTCTTGCTAACTTCTAGTTGGGCAAAGATGCTTTTGTGGACATTTTGTGGAAACCAGGAAGCTGCATGATGGATTTAGGAAGCTTTTCTTTTATAAACTTGGCTTTCTTTCTATCAAGCATATCATGAAGCAAGGACCTCAATTTTCCAGAAGAAACCTTCAGTGAACACAAGCAGGAAGATGCCTTCCTTGCTTTCTTTGATTCAATCATTACATATTAGAATAACTGTAATTTACTTCCAGGAGTATGTATGAAATGTATCTAAATATGCAAAAAAACATTGCTAAATTATTAATAAAATCTGGAATATGAAAATATCGACACAAGGAATTAGAAAATAATAAAATCAGGTAATTTAAAAAACCAACATGAAATCTCAGTCTTTGTAAACGTTTTGAAATCATTAGATTAGGAACGGGAATATCTTTGTCATGAAACTGGAATGGGTAATACTGTTGTTTAAAAAATGTGAAAAATAGGAAATTTTTGTATTTCTGACTTTAGGAAGAGTAAAGCACTACAGTAAATCTAACTTCTAAACACAAAAAAAGCAATATTCACTTGGGAAGAGAAATGATATGATAAGGGATAATGCTTTATATGCTGAAAAGATGTCAGTAGTACCTCTGCATTGAGACACTCTCAGATGCCAACACGCACCAGTAACTTTGACACGACAATTGGTCAAGGGACTGGGGGGGGATGAGGCGCAAAACAAATGAAGGTATCTCAAGAGAACCTACACTTAAATGAGGAAAAGCTTGCACAAGTCACAAGTCATTAAGTAAGTAATCTCACTAAAATAAATTACCATCCATCTGCTAGAAAGTTTTAGTTCATCCCATCACTTAGAGTAAGACATAGCCACGGTTTCACTAAAGCACCTTCATTAAAGGCAAAGCTAATTAAACTACCCTATGTTTGCCACAGGCAAAAGGCACTCATATATATAGTTAACACAGAATCTCAAATGTGATAATTTACTTATGTGCATACCTGAGCTCTAAGTGTGGCTGGTTCAAAAATAAAAAGCTTGCTTAAATTTTTATACTAGTGATTTATCAAACCTGAAGCCACGTAATTATCTGAACTGACGCAGCTTTGCTTATATTCACAAAGTGACTCTGTCGAGCTAGAGAGATTAACCAATGTAGTAAGAAAAAAGGACAAGTGGACAAGTGCTGAATAATTTTCTGTGCACCATTCGTTGTGATAATCTGTTTCCCAATATGGCAACCGCTACAGAAAATATTATGAATGTGTGGTGGCAACACATCATCAGACAGAACAAAGTAGTTCTACGTCATTTAATTATTACCTTTTATTTCTTTGGTAAACTTCACCCTTTGGGAATCTGTCAGAGGTTTTTGTTGTTCTTCAATACTTTTGAAGTCCAAAACTTCACACACAAACTCAATAACTGGCTGTGCTTTGTAAAATGCCGTTGCAGATACTGTAGGCAAAAACATTAATGTTATATCATAATACTGAGGAAGCTTTTAAGAAATCTATCAAATGGAACTACATTTTTGCCTTTTCACTGAAAGAAAAAGGGACCAAAAAAAATTTTTATAGGACCTACCATCAATATTTAACATCATTTTCCATAACGAAGGTCTGACTGATTGATGGAAGCCAAACCAAACTTCTCTGCCACCACCCAATGGATTCGAGCACCCTTCTGATGCTGTAAAGAAAGATCGCCCCACGGGAGTATATCTGTAAAACAGAAAATAAAATCAGATCATAAATTAAAGCAAAAAATAAATTGCAATAAAGCCATAACTAATAAAAATTCTTATTTAACAAAAGCACAGGAATGTCAGTGTTTCAAATTACCAATAATCTGAGATTCCTGTCAGGACTCAGGTTACACCTCTCAAAATCCAGCTACAGTTACAGTAAGAAACTGGCTAATATTCGCGTTTGTTTAAATTTATTTTCAGTAAACTCCTTCATATACCCAGTAATTCAAACAAAAAGCAGTAATAACTTTTTTTTTTTTGGTATTCTTATCAAAAATTCAGCTATTCTTCAGTGAGACAATAACTGAATGCGTCTGCTATTAAAACAACAATTAAAACAACCTTTCCCCTCAGTTGTGCATCAGCTTCCTCTGAAATCCATGGAAACTCTGCATGGGTGAACAACTCATCTAACAAATATTTTTTGATGCATTTTTCGTCTTGGTTATTGGGTACTGCACACTTAATATCAAACTAATCAAAACCAGCGCCAATATGTTTCTCTGAAGAAAGATGCATGACTAAGGAGCCTGGACTGTTTTCTGTGCTGCAAAACCTGACTAAAGTGATTTTTTGGGTTTTTTTATCCTTAATATGAGGATAAAGTCAATGTAGTATAAGGCTATTTAAAGATACTTTCGTAAGTTTAACTCATTTTCCCTGTTTAGCCCTTCAAAATGGGAAAGTTCAGCCCTACTAAGCTTTGTTCTCTACTTTCCAATTGAAGGTAATTTGAACAGTGGTTTCATGGCAGCAGAATGAAACTCAGTATCTTTTGGGTTTGACTTGAAATTCTGGAGATCCCACTCACTTGGAAAAAAAAAACCTGAGTAATTTTCCAGTTTTGCTTTTCTATAAAAATAGCTCTACTGGGTTGACATTAATGTCCTCCTAGCACAGTATCCTTTACACAAAATTGGCAAGAAACCTTTGCCCAAAGACACATAGCAACAGGGTAACAAGTTTTAAAACCACCCTTACATGTCTACCAACCTCCAACTACTTCCCACGCAAGGAGGGCTTCCTTCTCTGAGGCCTCCAGAGAAAGGGGGTACAGGTGAGATGGCAGGGCACCCCTGACCTTAGAGCACACAAACATGGAGCAGGCCTGAAGACCAGTGGGGAAAGGGCCTTGTGTCCAGGCTGGAGGCCACTAATTCCACCAGATGAGCAGAAAAGCACCGTATTGCCTCTTGCCCAAGCATGCCATCTGCTCTTATTTTGGTTGAGCTCTGAAAGAACGTCCTACCCAAAAAGCCACCGAAGCGATTCAAATAACAATGCGACCTCCTAAACAACGTCAAGGTCTTCCCCTCACCTCATGGAAGGCAAATGCCTCATCACTACATCCAGTGCCTGGATGGTTTCAAACGGGACACTTGGCAGCCGACCAGAAAGAGCATCATGTAAAGCCTGCAAACTCACACAGGACATCCACTTTATAGCCACCTTAAATATTCTGTCCTTTCCTTCTCCTGGCAGCGTGACCTCCAGCTCCACCTGCAACAATGCCAAACAACAAACCAAGATGATTCTTTCCATTTAAAGGGGGAAAACGGAAAGGGCTCGGAGGGGACGTTGGATTCCTCTGAACAGCGCTATAAAGCATGGGAGTAGACAAAAAGCAATGATGAAGAAACAACATACATTAGGTACAGCCTCTTTTTACAGCTAGATCTTTCCAAAGGTGTACTTCAGAAAGCTGGCGCAAATCCCGACTGGCATCTAGCTCCCTCTGGGAGGCAACAGGATCATTTGGAAGTGCTTGTGTAGCAACAGGGAGGTCCTCCATGAAGATCCGAGAACCCGATTTCGGATCCCTAACCCATACTAATGCATCACCGCTCGCGTCAGCTCCTGCAGGCCTAAAACAAAACACGGTCTGTCACTACCTGTCAAGGGTCATGAGTTTCCAGTATTCGCTCTCTAGAGCGCCGCAGTGCTTTGTAGACTGTTACTGGAGATACAGTTCAAACGAGAGAAAATAAAATCCACAAGAAGCTTTCAAAGGGGAAATAAATAAAAAAACAACAAAAAAAACCAAAACAAGAACAAACACCACCCGCCCCAACAATAAAAACAAAACCAACCACAAAACCCAGCCCAAAACTTTCTTATATTTAAATGCCAAAGAAAGAAGAAACGATGGTCCCCAAGTACTAGTGATGCTATCAGGCAGGAAACGGGGACACTCCTTTAACATGTTATGCCCTACTTTGAATTTTTTGCCTAAAAAACACTAGCAAACTGCATTATAGTATGTTCCTTTAGCTGATTACTTGTAACGCTGGTTTCTCCTCTTTATTAAAACAAAGAAAGCCTGAGCACAGAAGTTCTTAAACCGACTAAAATTAAAGCTTGTCTGAAACCATTAGCAGTTCTGAGAGCGACTACAAGAAATAACAAGATCAGAGACTTCTTTGTGCTGGATATAAACAAAAACATTGCATTTTCCTGTCCTAGAGAGCTTATAATTTAAATATAAAAGGCATCCACTTAACAGACAAACCGTAATTAGTGGGCTAGCAAAAATAATACATGAGTAACTGTGAGCTAATACATGCAATCATCTGGTCTTCTGCGACAGTTCGCTTCTTGAGGCAAAAAATAGGAAGGAAAGATAAAACACAAATAATAAGCCTTCCCGAAGCCAGAAAAAAAACAGTTGACAATTTATAGTAGGCAGCAAAAATTAATATTACAGCCACATCTCTCCTCTAGGATAAACAGCATTCAGCTGGAGAGTCAAGCAGAGGAAGGAGCCACATGGCCGTGGGAGAGCAATGGGAGCCGGAGGTTGTAATTGTGGGGTCACTGGTCTGAATCTGGCCCAGGAGGTTAATTCTGCTGAAAAGCTGGGCAAATAAAGGGACACGGTTTCACTGACACAGGTTGGGAGCTTTCTATGAAGGCTTTTTTCCCACCACGCCATCAAAAGGTCTTCAACTTGTATCTTATTTACAGCAGATAGAAGAAGTCTGTCGCACCTGAATTGCATTTTCCTCTAAACTTCTCTCCTCCAAATCAAGTTTGGTAATTTCTATTATTCCTGATACTGTTGATCCACAACTCATCTGATTATTAACCAATTTGGTACCTATAATCTAAAAAAATATTTTAATTTTATTTTCTCCCCCTCTTGGGTTCAATTTACAAAGTTCCTTCACCAGCACAGAATGGAAAAAGATGAAGAACAAGAACAAGACCACTTGTGTTGCAGTGTCCATGTCCCTGCTAGAAATAAAAAGCCCAGGATTGAAGAATTTCTATTCCAACTGCCAGACTGCAAACACCTCTCAGGTTTAGCACAGCTATGAATTGGGCCCAAACACCTTTTGCTGCTGCATCTAACCCCACTTCAAAACAGTTGAATTAGAGTCACTGCCCATATAAATCGGGTATAAATCCAACTTTCCAGGTTTTCTTCCTTTAATCTCTTGCCTGAATTACATGCTACGGAAGAGTTTTTGTGTTTTGTTTTTTTTTTAAAAAACTCATAAAAACACATTAGGATCAAAAAAAATGTACTTAATGCACATCCTCAAGATCACATATACTTTTAGGCACTTAAAATAAGTATTTAAACCTCTCTGGGATTTCATTTATCCCAGTCTATATTTTTGAAGGGCAAATGAACACACTCATGTTTGACAGTTTAAGCAAAATATGAAAAATTTCAAGACAAAGTAGTTTTAAATGGGAGTTTTACCACGTACTTAGCTACTAGGAATAAAGTCTGAAGTCGAATTTAATGTTTGATTTCCTACAGTTTTACCAGGTGTAATCTATCCCCAAATAAAAAATTTACAATCTCAGTCACTAACTTAGTACCTGCTGGAGCCATTGCAAAATGTGACACAGCTGACATAATTTTGCAGCTAAAGGAATTAAATGAAAGGGAAGTTACAGTAGGGATGTGAAAAACTATTAAAGCCTCTGGAAACATTTCAAAGCTGCTCTTAAAAATAATAGGTCTTGTATCCAACTCATACAAATCAGCATTCTCACCGTTAAAAAAAAAAATAAAAATTAAACCTCACCCCGTGTTTCTGGGGAATTCTTAGTACTGCTTCTTCTCTATAAAATATAGGTATCACTACGTGATTATTTTATCATGTTTGGGCATACAATGTACCTTTTCTCTATTATTCTAAGAGCTTTTCCTTCCCAGAGATTCAGTGGAAAACAAATGCATGGTTTTCAATCAAATATTTGGGTGCTACCTCCATGGACTTGCCTGGAAACCTCAAGCTATGTACATAAAGGAGAGATTTGCTTCTACCAGAAGTACTGTCAGTACCTTCAAATAAAGTCAAGCAGAATAAGGTTGTGGCCATAGACAGGATTAACACTTTCCTTCTGAAAAAGGGAACAGCCGTGGGATTTCTGTATCAAGCCGCAGCTCGGTTCACTCATAATTACTGGTTTTATAATTAAAGACTGCTTAAGATATGGGTTAAGATATAGCAGTTGTTCTGGAATCTTGCTAGGTTATTAAACTTTCAAGTTCAGCTAAAATTTAAATTCTGGCTTTTAATTGTAGAAGGACATTTTAGGGAAATACACAAGTAAGGCAGCAGTTGTGTACAAAGCCCCACTCAGAGGTGACCTGGGCTTGCTGTTAGAACCTACGAGGAAAAAGGAGACTATTAACATCTTTATACCTTGACAGTGTCCTATACGCTTCTTTCTTCTCAACGTGTATGAGTAAAAGCTACAAAAACATTCTGTTAATATTTATATATTCCATATTTGTTCCGAAAGGTCTAAAGAAATGAAGGAATTAACGAGTGAAAATGAGGTACGATAAGGAAGGAATGAAAATAGGTATGATAACCACGAAGGCCAAGCAGGAAAGATTAAGAGTATTTATGTAACAGAAAACTCAAAGAGAAGCAGGGTTGTCAGCAAGGACAAAAAAAAACCCAAACCCAACCCTAGAACAACCACCACTGACAAGAGATGAAGACACAGTGTATTAATTAAGTTAAAGAGCAACAGGAGGGGAAGAAAAAAAAAAACCTAGGCAATTTGGTGTCAGCGTTCTGCTTAGCATCACTTCTCCCACTACCAATGCAACTAATTCAAGGTCGTCTTCCACTTAGATTAAGGATCATCTATTAATCATTGTAAGATCATATTGAAAAGACTGATGAACATAAGTGTAATCAGATGTACAGCAAACTTGCTACATTTGTTATGTACTGAACAGCCAAAAAACCCCCAAAGAAACCTAATCTAATTATGCTGGAGGAAAGGCCTAATACCTACAAGCTTTATACTGGTTTAAACCCTGCTTAAACCAATTTAGCACCGTGTAACAATTTCCCTCATTAAGTGAAATTTCCCACATCCGATTTAAACCACTTGAAGATTTCTCTATTAGCTCTTTCCTCCAGGGTAATAACATTAATATATGTATGGCAGAAAAACCGACAAAGTCCTATATCCCATGGGAAACAGGGAAACGATAGGAGTTTCTTCCAAGTGAGCCTGAATGTAAGCCACAGGTGAAACTCTGGGAACCATCTTGTTCTGACCTCCACTAAAAACACTCTCCTCAGTGACCACATTTGCAAATCATCATCACTCCGGCCAGGTAATTCTGTCCCACCCATGGTCATTTGCATGGACATGAAGGAATCAGGGTGTCAAAAGCATTTCCTGCTGGCACGCTCTCACTGGGACTTCATTTTTACCATGTATGATTTAGTACACGTGGGCTTTAAAATCCAAAGCGTCGGCCGGCAGGAACAGGAGGAGGAAGTCATCTCATCCAGTTCCCAATCAGAGTAGGGTCAACTTGCATCTCACAAAGCCTCCTCAGATCCAAGGATTATAGAATCATAGAATGGTTAGAGTTGGAAGGGACCTTAAAGATCATCAAGTTCCAACCCCCCTGCCATGGGCAGAGACACCTCCCACTAGACCAGATTGCTCAAAGCCCCATCCAGCCTGATCTTGAACATCTCCAGGGATGGGGCATCCACAGCTTCTCTGGGCAACCTGTTCCAGTGTCTCACCACCCTCATGGTAAATAATTTCTTCCTGATATCTAATCTACATCTCCCCTCTTTCAGTTTAAAACCATTACCCCTCATCCTATTAAATTTGATCCCTGTTTGTTTATCCTCCGTAGACAAACCAGTTTTCATTTACCTTTACTTAGTAAATGCAGAACTTTGTACTTGTCATAAAATATATTTTATGTGCCAGTTATCCACAAGTTATAGACAGGTAACCGTGTGTGCATCCAAAGGACCGGTTTAAACCCCTAGGAGACACTTGTCAAGTTTCATTCCACCTTTAGCAAGTAGTTCTCAATCTTGCATGTCAAATCTGTAGATATTGAAATACTATATGTAAAAATGAAAGAAAAATATTATCTCTAATACTTTTATATTATTCCTTTCTAGTTTTCCTAGAAATTAGCTTATCAGTTCCTGAAAAAATAATTAAGACTGGAGTAGAGACTGACCTTTACCGCATGGCATTCATTTAAATACATTTGGGGGAAATAAAAATTACACATAAGAGATTAAGAGCTTGATTCAGGTAGAACTATTAACTATGTCGAGCACGGCACAAGGATACAATAAGAAACAGTGAAGGACAGCATGAACTATTTCGTAGCACACTGGCTACTGAATTTAGGAAGAGCTAAGCTCTGTTCCCAGTTTTATCACATAAGGAAGTTTCCACATTTCTCTGTATTTCCCCTTTAGACATTTTACTTTTGTCTAGGTCACCTGCAATCAACTCTACGGGATGGGACAGTGTTTCCCTGTAACTGTGCGTGCCTCACCTTGCACCCACAGCTGAAAGGTAAAATGGACCTCTGGGAACTACCGTGGTGGGAGTGAGCAATGAGAATGGCTGTGTCAGGTGTTCATCATCTAAATAAAAAAGGCCACAGAAAATTCAATCTGATACTAGACCACAGAAGCGTGGACTAAATTATTTTACAGGGTTTGTGCGGTAGCGTGTTCCAACACAGTCCCTTCTGCTTCACCGGTCACCGACGGGCACAGACGTGGGTAGACTTTGCAGCTACAACCAGACTGACCGAAGAGGTCACCGCCCCGTGAACAGAACAGGCAAACACAACGTGCAAGTCCTCTTCAGCTGCCCCAGGGCTTAACTAGCAGGTCTTAACCTGTGCAGTTTAAACTAATTTGGCTCTCACCTCGTAAAGGATTAGGGAAGAGGTTCCACACCACCAACGGAGGGGTGGAGGAGTTTCTTCCAGCTGGTGGATTGTGAGAACCAGCTCACAGTGGGCTTTGATGAGATTAAGGAGCTGACACAACAGCTCTCTGCTGGCCAGGGGGTGCTTCCACTCCCCTCTCCCAAACTCCCTAGACTGGCAGCACGGAGCTTGTCCGCTGTCTTGGGCAGTTGATCCAGCTCAAACCAGCAGAGAGAGGGAGGAAAGAAGGCACATGGAAAGGGGAGCGACCATTTCAATGGCAACAAGCTCACACTTCTGTCCTGGCGAAGCACACCCCGAGCAAAGCAGCAACAGGAGGAGACATCAATTCCAGAAATATAAAAATCATTTCCTATCAGTTATTAGAAAGGCTCTGCAAATATTACATTAAAATCCCCCAATTAGAAACTTTTCTATTTAAAACTTACTTTATCTCTCCCAATGGGAAGCGGCATAGCTGTATAAAGGTTTTTTCTTCCATCAAACACGGGTTTGCGATCCCCAAAAATCTGGGTTTTAAAGTGCTGAACCATATGCTCCACTATTTCTCTGAAAATACAAGAAGATTACATTAATTCAACTTTTTACTGTTGATGTTAAGTAGCAAACAAACACTAACACTAGTATTTATGAGTAGAGGCATTAGGTAAATGAAAGGGCTGTCCACTTCTGGGTATTAAAGGCAAGATACGACTGATCTGAATGAAAGCAACCTTTTCACAGTGTAAACTATTTTCTTAAAGCAGCTATTTTTAGCTTTTTCAGATTAAAACTTTCCTTCCTCTTTTCTGTGATCTACTAAAGTGGTAAAATGAAAGCTCTCTCAAGCCCCAAACAGGAGGTGCTCGATATTCTCCTGGGGTTTCTGCTCCTACAGCCCTTTCTGCAGAGGTCCATGAACCAAAAGCTCAGCAGCCCGAGAAGCTTTCAAAAAAATGACTATCCAAGGTTCGAGCCTTAGTGTAAGGATGACAGTTCTATGATGACGGTGATACGCAAACTTTCTGCACGACACTGAGAAAGGCTACTTTTAAATGAATTTTGTTTCATGTATGCAACAAAACTGGGTTCCGTCCAGCAAAACTGGGTTTGTGCATTCCCTGGGACCCGTGCATAATAAAAATCCATATTCCTTTAAGCATAGCTGGCATTAGGTTGCATGTTTGTATGAATGAGGTAACCGCTCACAAAGTTCTTGTCAAACCACAGTGTTTACACACTGGTCATGCAAAGCAGTTCACCAGCCCATGAGAGGTCTGTTGGAAAAATAACACCCTTTGATGCCAAATGTCCCAAAGAGACACCCTTCAGGCTATCTGTATCACAAAGGCTGTAAAATCTGAAATCCATTAGCAGCCTTCAAGAGCTGCCTATGAGATCCTTAACACACGGCTCCGGGCAAAAGGGCATTAAGAAGTTAAACTGTCAGGGAAAGGAAACCACTGTTTCTTTAGTACCTTTGTCAACTGGCAGCTCAGAGATGCTGCAGGTGACTATTTCACACACCTCAACTGGGAAAAAGTAATTAACCCAGCATATAGTTAGATATTAACGGAAAAAAAATGAGAGGAAATGCTGAATTCATTCAAGAAAAGAACAAAGACTGGATTAATTGACAATTCCTTCGCTGGGTGCCAAGGCTTTAGGATGAGATTTGACCATTGGAAGAAACTTGCCTGACCTGTGAAGTGTGAATAAAACTTGCCCCAGTGATTTCTGCCTCAGGTCTGCGCTGTCAGACTGAACAAGTACCTATCTGGAGGGTGGGAGGGAGGAGGTATTTTAGGAGGTATTTTTCAACCTTGAGTTAAAGACTGAGCAATGGAAAACCCACTGAGCGAGTTCTCCCAATTATGAACTACTTCACATAAAAATGAACACTTCCACTTAATTAAGGTTTTCGAGCTTCAAACCACGTTGAGCACCGGTGCTTCTCAGCTGTGGGTGGAGACATCTTAAATGTAAGTTATTTTCTCCATGTGAAGTTAAAAGAGGAGTTATTTACCAATTCACTGACTTCAGCCCTTTGGGACTACTATTCTACCGAGATGGTGCAAGCACACCGAGTGCCAGTGACCATGGGCAGAGATCATCTTGAACCTCATACAAGTCCTGCCCGTCCACAGGAATTAAACCAAAGGCATCCACAGTGTGTAACCAAACTCCCATCGCCCGCTCTCCCTGTCCAACTAAACAAACACATCTGGGATTTCTGAGCTGCACCAAGAATTGTGGCCAGACTGTATTGATTTGGCACAGCAGCATATTGTCTCAGCTTTGTGTTTTCCAGTCCTGCTCCAGCTCACGTCTCACCGGCGTGGAACTCGCATGGACACTCGTACCCATCCCCGCAGTGGGTCCGCAGGGTCACATTCCACAGTAAATCCCAGAATAAAAGTGAAGAGTGAGGCCGGGACAGATGAGGGAGTAAGGTAAATGAAAATAAAATCTGTCCTTTCTAGAGGCTAAAACGTATAAAGTAATGATAAAAACTATTTACTATAAATACACATCTGAATTATATAACCAAAATACTAGAAGCATGTAGCCAGCTGAAAAAAGTCTATCATTTAGAATGTGCACCCTGCATAATCCTATGTACCTATAATATATAAGCACACACAAAAAGAAAGGTATACATGTAGGACTGAAAGGTCACAGCTCACAAAAACCCAGGTGCGTGCATGTACGTGTACATCTACATCTACATCACGCAGGCAGGAATAAGCACTCAAAAGAAATAAAACATGCACTTCATTAAGTAAAACCTATTTGTATTCTTCCCACACTGCACTGAGAAACACACACCACACCGCTGTCAAAGGCATTTCTGACATCCTTCTTTACTGCAAAAAAGGCATTTAATCTCTGCAGATTTACACTTGCTCCTGTTACCACAACATAGGGAGTGACCGACCTGACAATGCAGAACAGGTCAAAAGCTGTCAGTGGAGAAAGAACTTACTACTGAGTATCATCTGCCTTTTCAATGAGAAAGATTCCTTTATTATTTAGTAATTGAGCTCTCTGCCATTAATGCTCTCCCCTCCCTGGGGAGGAATAACCCCCTGCACCAGGACAGGTTGGGGGCTGACCTGCTGGAGAGCAGCTCTGAGGAAAAAAACTTGGGAGTGTGGTGGACAATAGGATGACCATGAGCCAGCAATGGGCCCTTGTGGCCAAGAAGGCCAATGGCATCCTGGGGGGCATCAGGAAGAGTGTCACCAGCAGGTGGAGGGAGGTCATCCTCCCCCTCTACTCTGCCCTGGTGAGGCCTCATCTGGAGAACTGTGTCCAGTTCTGGGCTCCCCAGTTCCAGAAGGACAGGGAACTGCTGGAGAGGGTACAGCAGAGGACTATAAAGATGATTAGAGGCCTGGAGCACCTCTCTTAGGAGAAAAGGCTGAGGGACTTGGGTCTTTTTAGTCTGGAGAAGACTGAGGGGGGAACTGATCAATACCTATAAATACTACAAGGGCGAGTGTCAGGAGGATAAGGCCAGTCTTTTTGCGGTGGTGCCCAGTGACAGGACAAGAGGTAACAGGCACAAACTTGAATGTAAGAAGTTCCATCCAAATGCGAGGAGGAACTTCTTCACTTTGAGGGTGGCAGAGCCCTGGAACAGGCTGCCCAGAGAGGTGGTGGAGTCTCCTCCTCTGGAGACATTCCAAACCTACCTGGACACCTTCCTGTGCAACCTGCTCTGGGTGGACCTACTCCATGAGGAGAGTTGGACCCTCCAGAGGTCCCTTCCAACCCCATATCATTCTGTGGTGAGCAGCCACCCTGGACCACCCCACAGAGTTACAACACACAGAAGAGCTGCACAGCACTCAGCTTCTCCAGGAGCTACAGCATCAGGGCGAGGTGCACCAGCCAGCAGCGTGCCAGTTGGCAGGGCCGGAGCTGGTGGCAGGGACACACGTTAAGGAAAGCAAATCACAGCTCCCACTATGGAAAAAGTGACTTGAATTTTTTTTGGGGCACCCCAATGCAGCCAGAGTATGTCAGTGAAACCAGCAGGGCTGCCCTCGGGCAAGAAGGGAGTTCAGCTTTATACACTTACAGTGGTGTTTGCTTTTAAAATTAAATTCAATTCTTGACCAGCTTAAAAATTAAATTTATAGCACAACACCACAGAAAAAAACCAGGACAGCAAAGTGTAGCGATGGTGCTTTATGCAAATGCTATATTACTGACTCTTTAGTACGACAATGGATAATGCACTCTGGGTTTATTAATTCACGATAAGAAAACTTTGGCTTTTGGGTGCCTTTTTTGATTCCACGCTTTGTTCATGGCTGCATGTTTCACCCATGTGACCTTTTTTAATAAGGAAAAGATTTGCTCTTGAATATATAAACATGCCATTCCGATCCTCTACAGTCAAAACGTAGGTAGTTACGATGAAGACACTTGTGGTTTCCAGTTAGTGCCAAGTCTTGTTCTCAAGTTTCACTTCTGGCAACGCCACTCTTTTTCAAGGCAATAAGGTTGCCACGCTGTGACTAATAGGGCACATATGCAAAATGCAAGACCTAATTGCTTGTTTCCTTGGCCAAACGATCCGTGTTTTCACCTTGCTATCTGTTTCAGGAGCATATCTTTGCCTTATATAGAATCTACAGATGAAGGAAAATTTCTTACCTAATTTAGCCCCTACACAAGCCTCTCGCAGCAGCACAAACAGATGGGTTTTGCCCCACTTTGTCAGTAGGGGAAGGTGGGAAAACAAGCTGGTAACACCAACTCCCTGCTGAAGGAATTGGCAGCCAATTGCACTCTGATATTTAACGAAGCAATACTAAGAACTATATTTATTAAGTTGGCTTATACTGACCTAACTCCACTAGGGTTAATACAGTTCATCTATCTGTCACCAGTGGCTTTGATCAGCAGCATCTTAAGATGCTGACAAGTTCAATCAAAATAAGGGACAACTAGCACAGAAATCTTGGAGTGGTACAGAAAGTCTTGGAGAAAAAAATCCCTGTTGATGGATATGCAAAGTCAGAAGCTATCAGTATAAACAAAGACAGACACATCCTCCAAGCTGTCAATGAAAACTGGCACATGACTCCAACATTTTCAAAGGAAAACAAGAATGTAAATAAACTGAGAAAAGCAAATCGGAGTATTACCTGTTAACTCTTCTAGGGCATTTTTCTGGCTTTATATCCAATTCGTAATGGTAAATATCTATTTTAGGAATGTCCATTTCAAAGAAGTTGGCCTGCAGTTTGATTGTTCTCCCAGAAGTGCCAAAATCTGGTCGAGGAGGGGGTTTAAAGGCATATCCCTGTATTGGTGGTGGCAACGGTGGAGGAGGTGCAAGCACTGAAATAGAAAAAGCACAAGTTAGTTATATCAAATTGAAAGCTAATAAACTTATAGGCTATTGATCAACAAAACACAGCACATTTAAACTAGTAACATTTTTTAAGCAAACTAAAAGCCGAAAAAACCCTGCCATCAGGAATCCATGAATTCTGACTCTTCTTCCCACGCTGTGTCACCATTTTGCTGTATTTCCTAGCCCTTATTATTGAATCAAATCTTAAAATTAGTTGCATTCTCCTATACTACACATCAGCTGGGTGGGAATTTGAGAGGCCAAGGGAATTTTCACTGGCACATTTTCACTGCTGGGAAAACGTGAATTAGAACTTTGTTGCAGGGAAGAACCTTGGTCTCAAAACAGACAGCAAAGTGAATCACCTACCCACATTCATTTGAGCAAACACTTAAATTGGAATTTCTACCACTTAAACCAACCTTTGCAATCACATTTGGATGGGTTGCCTGCATCTGAAGCAAATATAACGTTTGTGTTTCAGCTATATACATTTTGCTCTAAGGACCACACCACACAGCCTGCCAGAGAGGGGAACACAGCACAGGAGCTGCTCCTTCACGGTGCAGATCTCTGGCAGACACTGTATTAGAATTAAACTACGTCCTACTGCTTCCCTTAAACAGAAAGGAAACAGAGCAAATAGTCTAGTGCTGCTCTATGCATTCTTGAGCTCAAACACCAGGCTGTAGCTCAGCCAACTTGTGGTTGTTTCAATCTACCAAATTCCACTAAAAATCTGTAGAGAAGTGCATAAGGGACCAACTCGAGTGTTCAAAACTCCTGCAGCATCAGGTTTTCCCTGGTGGAAAGCAATAACAACCTGCAGCAAAACCTTCTACATGTGAAATAACCCAGGAGGCTTCTTATTACTTATGTAAGAAACCAGGTGTGGTTTCCTGGGATTATCAAATCCAGCCCTCTGTGAGCACCAGAAACAATACACATCCCTTCATTAACACATCAGTCACCACTTTCCCACCCTCGCTTTCCCTTCTGGAAAGCCTTTCCAGAACTGCGATGCTCTAACGCCCAGAAACATCCTCCCACTTTTATTTATTCCTTGTCAGGTTATACCCACTGCCCTTCACATTAAGTACTCCTTATTGTATTTTTAGATTTAAACCAAATTCCTATTTAATTCTTAATTCTTGGCTATACTACTTTTACTAGTCTCTTCTCGTAAACCAGGCTTCATTCTCATCTTTCCCATCATTTTTCAAGCTAATGCATTTTCAGCTCACCTTTCTTGTGTTCTGCATGAGGTCCCATCAGGGTCCAGCACAACCACACTGATGACTTTATCTCTCAACTGGAAACGTTGGGTTAATAAGCCCTAAACTGCATTTGCCTGTTGTACCACTGGCAGCTCTTGGCCATCCAGAACCAGTGAGGACACGTGTGCCCATCTTGGTTGTTTATGACTGATCATCTCCCAGCTCACAATTCATTCCCAGCTACATCATCTTTAATATCTATTTTTTTAACCCCTATCTATTACCCTCCTGCTTTCTCTATGTTTCTCAGGCCATCCTTTTCTAACAATGCCCCATGATGAAGTTTCACATACTTATTCCCAATATTTATACACAAGATCTTCAATGAAATAATAAACAAGCCCATTCCCAGCCTTAGCAGCAGCATTTCCCCACTCCACCTGTCAATGGTCCTCATGGCCAGTTTCCCCAGCAGCATTTCCTTACTTATTTTTACAGTTCTACTAATCAGACTTGCAGCAATTTCTGCACATATCAGATAGTTCATCAGAATCCAGACTGTTTGGTTTGACACTGGGAACATGATAGGGTTTTGTGCTGATTAATTTTTATTTTTAAGGCAAAAAAAATGTTTTTTTCCTCATTTAGTTTATGTTTGGGAAGCTGGTTTCAGGTTTTATCTTCCAAATATATTGAGCTATATACCCTTTTAATGTCACATTAGACAAGTTCAATTTGCTTTTCTTCCTCCCTTTCATAAACATCGTCATTAAAATTTGGGATTCTCCAACACTAACTCCATCAATTTGTTAAAGACAGATGCTTGTTGGTAAAGACTTGTGCTTTCATGACCTAAACCTTCAGGTTTCTGTGATAAAAAGATTATTCTGGCTGCCTAATTTAAGTATACGGACTCCTTCAGTTCTGCTTTCAATGGAAATACAGCAATTCTCATTTAAGTATTTTTTCTGCACTATTTATCCTTTTTTTTTTTTTTTTAATTCCTTCACATCTCCACTTCTAAGACACAATTTGTCATCTTTCCCAACGCTTACAGGACCTCTGCTTACTTGAAATATTTTTCTGAATTCACTCAGGTGGCCTCCACAGCCACCACCTCCCCTTGCTTGGTGTGACACATTCACAAAGCTGCTGTGTCATTAATTGGAAAAAGTCCTCTGTTGTGGATGTGACCAAATTATTCGTAGCGTTATCACTACAGCTGGAAAATAATATTAAAAAAATACTCCCACAAATATTTACACTTGCAATGGGACAAAGGTTTGCATTATCCACCTCCAAATCTGATCAGGAGGAGCAGCGAGCACCTACTTCTACTCCATCAGAACCTCACTTACCATCTTTTCCCAAAGAAATCCAGCTCCCACCTATGATTCCAGCCATTCCCTTGCTTAAGGCTTTACAGCTCAGCGCTGCATTAAACTACTTATTTAGTTCCATCTTTTGTAACAGAACGTTCCCATTTGAAAACCACGACCTAGTCATTAATGATACGCTATGATAGGGTTTTTTTGCGGGTTTGATTCCCAAAGCACTAAAACCACTCAAAAACATCTCTCTCTTCTGCCCAGGCTCCTGGTATTTGGGTTTGAACATTTCAGTTCCTTGTTACCCACTGTATTATAGCTGCATTACGTACTGCCTTAACCACTATTATCTGGTCAACCATTACCTCAAGCATTTCCCTTCTCTGTCCTGTCTATTTTTAGGCTTTCTAACATTTCTCTACCTTACTACCACATCCCAATTCCCCTGCCTTTCCTTTTTCTTTGCCAGATTAGGGATGTCACGACTAGTTTTCAGAAATACAGGGAGGAAAAAAAAAAAAGCTTACAAGATTTGGAAGTACAAAGACAAGCATCAAGGAGGGGGAACCCCCCACAAGCAATTTATGCTGCAAAATTAAATAATTCTGTAATTAATTAACACATCCTCCTCTCACTGTATTAACGTGGGATAATTCTCACAGGGGCGTAACGAAGCCACATCTGTAAGTGTTCGGGATCAACACAAAATCACAGAATGATATGGGGTTGGAAGGGACCTCTGGAGATCATCTAGTCCAAACCCCCTGCCAGAGCAGGTCCACCCAGAGCAGATTGCACAGGAACGTGTCCAGGTGGGTTTGGAATGTCTCCAGAGATGAAGACTCTACCACCTCTCTAGGCAGCCTGTTCTGCCACCTCTCTGCCATCTCCTCATGTTGAGATGGAACTTCTTATGTTCAAGTTTGTGTCCATTTCCTCTTGTCCTGTCACTGGGCACCACTGAAAAAACCACCATCCCATCATTACATTCTTCCACTGGAGTTTTAGTGACAAACAGTAAATAAAAGTGAGGGAACAAGTTCAGTTTTGAGAGTAACACAGGGAGAAGCACAGAGTCCTGGGGCAAGACGCGATTGCAGACTTTTACAACCTGCCTGTCTGATGGAGAAAAAAAAAAAAACCCAAACCCAAGCAGTTCAGAAAGCAGAACTACTGCCACCCTCTATTTTCATTTTAAACGTTTTTTTCAATGATTTTTGTTTTTTTTTACAACCCAATAAAAAAGAAAATTTAAAAAGGAAGCTATTTCTGGCTCCACTCCCCAGGCAAACTTATTTAGGGCAGGGTGTTGCTTGAAGGAGATAAGTGCTGTTTATCAACCAGCAGCATTGACCCGATAAGCAGTCAACCTATATTTTTGCCGCATAAAACACATAGGTCTGCGTTCGCTACAGGACTGAGGGATGTGAATTGAACTTCAAGGGTGAAAAAAAAAATAAAATATTACAACTGTTGATCTGAACTCACTTTTTGGACCTCTGCCTCAAATTAAGATTGCAAAATCAAACTATCTTGTGTGAAACGTATTACAGCGACCAGCTGTGAAGGACAGAGTCCCAAAAGACTGAATTTGGTGCTGACGGGAGAGGTTGGAGCCTTATTACTCTTTTTTATCAAAGGAAAAAAAAAACAAAAACATGAGACTCAATCGTGAACCACAATTGCTACGTTCAAAGTGATTCATCTGCCCCAACTCCTTGTTCGAGCACTCCTGCGTAATTCCCACCGCTCACTCGCTTTTAAACGTGCCAAGAAGCCACAGCAATACAAGACCCTTTTCTTAGCTCACGGGTTCCTACTAAAGAGCTTTTGCCGCGCGATGAGGCGTGTGACAGAGGCCACCGCTGGACACGGGAGCTCGAGGTGATGCCCTACCTGAGGAAACCTGCCAAAATTCATACCCCAACATGTGTTACTCCATTTTTGAGAGACCCCTTCACTACCGCAGATGATGCTGCCAGAGAGATGCTATTTCAAAGCGTCAGAGAACCGAGAACCGACCCACATACCTGGATTTTACTTTTAAAGCACTGTCAAAGGAAGAATGAATTAGAAGAAAGATGAAAGACTAATAAACCGGAGCATCCATGTGATAAGTATCAGAAGCTCCTCGCTCATTTGCTAGACTATAATATGAATAATGAGAACGTTTCAGCCTTGATATGATGATTGAGGCCGTCAAGAGTCCCATTTTAAAAGTGTGAAGTAAGTTAAGCTGGGTCCTGAATAATGAAGTGCCAGTATACTGTCTTTAGGCTTATTTTTATCACAAAAAAACAGACTTCCTATTATAATTCATCCAATTCACGTAGACCAAACCTTCATAGTTATCGATCTTAAGAATGGCAATTTCTAAAATAAATTAAAAAAAAAAGAAATCTGGAAGAAGATATTAAGAAAATAACATTCTTGTGGCAGTTTTCTGAAATAGAATTAAATGTCAGGCAATATTACTCCGTCAGAAGAGAGCAGTGGGGAAAAAAGGGGGTGGTAGAGGAACTCTGCTCAGTCCCAGAAATGCTGCTTTAATACAGACACTGAGTTTGGCGAACTGAGAACGGGGCTGCAAACACCAGGCCGTCTGCGTGCGTGCTCCTACATCAAAACCAGAGATAGGAGTGACTCAAGGACTCCCGCTGGCCAAGACACTCCCAGTATATAAAAGGTGTGAATGAGCCGGGCTCCTGGATGAGCTTGGCTCAGCTCCTCTACTCCAAAAATCCGTGCAATTATGCAAGGATGAGTTTTCAGGACCGTTTAATTTATAACCCTTTCCCAGACTTAAGAGCGTTCGTTTCTTTTGTCCTTCGCTCTCTATCATCTTTTAAAGCTTAACTGCTGGTCTGCTCAGCACCCTGGAAGCGCTGCCAGTCAGCACTAAACTCGCACGGTGAAGTTTTTTTAGCCAAGAATTATGCAATTTTAATCCGCAGCTCAGAGGCCTAATGAGTTACTAAATAAGAAGGGGCCTAAGTTGCATCTAAGGGCTTGTCGACACAGGAAATCATCTCAGTATAATGATACTACTGTAATTATATCAATAAGTTTCCTTGCGAGGCAAGTCCCAACGCATATTTAATCATCAGGTGATGTTTTCACAACTCAGAGCAAGTTTTAGCACTGGGCTAACGCAACCGACGTCTGTCAATAGGAAGTCTCTCTAAACCCATTTTTCTAAAAATATAGTCTCTAAATGAAACTGAGGTGAAGGAAGGAAGCCTTATTTGGAAGCTTTACTTTCAGCTGAGGTTTCTAATATCAGCCAACGGGGCAGCTCTTCCGCATCATCGCTACGGGGGGTTTCAGATATTGCTGCGCAAGAAAAGATGCGCTTTACCCAAGTAGTTTAGATAAACTAATTACTTGATACCCACGTATTTAATAAAAGAAGGATACATTTCATGCTAGCGTACAGAATTTTAATTCAATATGCTAATTCGCTTCTCCAGCAGCACTTGATTTGATCCACCTCGCTTGCCTTGCAGACTCTACAACCATTGTGCATATTCATTGCTGCCTCCAGGACAGTTACGGATTCCGACACAGACGCAGAGAGGAGGCATCGCTCCTTGGGAAAAAAAAAAACCCAGGGTTTAATAACTTTTATTAGTGATCAGCTGTTTTGTCTCCAGAACTGCAGGAAACAAAAAACTAACAAGTGTGTTCATCACAATCATGTTTAAAAAACCAAGACTGGTAAAGGAACAGACACATCTGCTGGAAGATGCTTTCCAGCAGCTGCTGCAGAGGCACTGAGCATCACGACCACAGAACAACTCAAGTTGGAAGGGACCAGGTTGACTTGTCAAGTTTTGAATATCTTCAAGGACAGAGTATCCACAACCCGGTCCAACATTTGATCACCTCTGTGGTAAAATAAACTTGCCTTATACTCAACTGGAGTTTCCTGTGCTCCAGCTTCTGTCCCTTGTCTCCTGTCCTGTTCTAGTGCACCTGCCATAGGTCTGGCCCCATCTTCTCCACAACCTTAGGTAGCTGTGGACAGCCCAAAGATCAGCCTTTAGCTTTCTCAAGGTTGGACAAACCTGATTCTCTCAGCCTCTCCTGGTATGTCATGTGCTGCTACCCCTAGCTGCCTTGGTGGCCTGTCACTGGGCTTGCAAACAGGTAATGACCCCTTTTTAGGGGCCCAGCCTTAAGATGGAGAATGGAAGACTTGGGGAAGAGACACTCCATGACAGGGAAAACAGGTTTTCAACAAATAGTTATTCAAATACCAGAAATAGAAGGAATTCAAGAATGTGGAAAGCAACTAATAAAAATCCTTGGCAGGATCAGAACAGAGTTTTTATTTATTTTATTTACAAATATGTATGGTCACAGCAAGAAAAGGGAGTTCATCCTTTTCTTTTTAGGACCCAACTGAAAAAAGCTCTGGGCTGTCTTCAAGTTTTCTTACAGTCTGGGTTTTATAGAGAAGTTTTAACTTTCGCACTGGCTTTCTGTTAAGAACCGTTAGAAAAAGATAGGAAAAAGGCTGGCAGTGTTTTCTGTGAGATAAGGAAAACTCAAAGCTGCAGCTCACAGTCCCTTGATATTACGGGGGTAGAGGAATCTATATGGAACCTGTACGTCCATCTGGCTGTGCTCGCTAAGCACGTTTTAGAGTATGGAAACTAGAAGTTCTTCAGTCAAGCTACAGCATTGTTGGATTAGATGGCGCACAACAAATAAAGGTAACGGACTTATCTGTTATCCCCAAGAATTCAACAAACCACAAGACAAGTGCTGGAGGGAAGCAGAAGAAGAGATGATGTAATCAGAACTTCATTTGAATCTGGTACCTGTTACTGCATTATCTTAAATATCAGTTATTGAAGGTTCTTTACTAAGATGCAACTGCCAGAAGATTTCACGATGTTTTCTGCTAATGCATTTTCTAGAAAAGCACTACTTTGCAAAGCCCAGGATGGCAAAAAACCTGATAAGCATCTGGGGGAACAGAAAAGAGTAAAGAGTAAAAAGGGAAAACAATCCTTCTTACCCTTTTATGCAAATAAAGACTACTTAGAACAACTCCTTTAACCCCTTGCTGTCTTAGCTATACCAATTAGGACAATTATGCAACGGGGTGGAGGACTAACAGATCACTAAAGGTGTCCCTCAGAAAAAAAGTGGGGTGAGGAAGAGGCAAGCTCGTAAACTTCATCTATATCCACTATGAGGAATCCGTAAATTCAGTGTAGAAGCCTTGTTGCCCTAGAAATCAAGTAAGATCCAGGCAGTTGTACCCGAAGCGGTCACTGGACACATCAAATCCAACTTCTGAAGTTGCTTGTTCTTTTATTTAGTAGCACAGTGAAGACATAGGGCTGTTAATGCTGCTTTACAGCTCTTACTTGTCCAGAGCCACAGAGGGTGTCCTGATTCCCCATCGAATTCAGTCTGTTCCTGTACTTCTCACAAGTACCTGCTCATTCCAGGCCACCACGTGTCTCCACTTACATTTGGAAGCCAAACCTTAAAGACAGGTAGCTCGACTATCTTCTTGCATTCCTCATTTTTTCCTGCATGTGTTGTTTCTGTTCTTTTTTTTTCTCACTCTGACCATTTATAAACTGCACCTGGACCGTGTCAGATTCATATACGATGCCTTTCACATAATTCTTGATTGAGCCCCTGTCTAAAGGTTCTTCTGGTTTCTCAGTGAGCAGCCAGCACACTTTCTGACCACAGCACGCTGCATGTGCTGAGGTGGACTACCAGATCTCGGGCTGCTTCAATGCTGATGAGCAAAAATGAAGGAGCTGCCCTAATATTTGGTCATATTTTAAGTCCCATATATGAAAAGGTTAGGAATCCCACTCTGCCAGATTGCTTCTAATTTCTTAGCTTTCTAGTATGAAATTAAAACCCTTAACAAGGAGTCGGTGTTAGATAAACAGCATTGCTTTCAGACTTGTAATCTCATTATGTTCAGAAGACCTAATCTAGAGATGAATTTTATGGAATAATTGTCACTTGCTGCAAAAAGAATTCAAGCAATGTTAATTCTCAAGTCAGCCCTTTCATCTTGTGAGAGACGTCCCTGCCCCTGGCAGGGGAGGTTGGACTAAATAATCTTTAAAGGTCCCTTTCCACCCAAACCATTCTATGATTATTTTGTCTGCCTTAAATCACCAGTTACACATCTATACAGATCTATAGCTCCCTTCGTTATCCTCGTTACTTTTTGACCCCTGTAAGATAGAGACAGGATCTCTTCACAGTGCCAGGAGTGATATGATCCACAGAGACCAGAATCACTCCCAGACATCAATGGTGTGAGTGGGTGTCACAGTCAGAGATGAAAGGGAGGAGCAAGACATCAATCCAGCTTCCTTTGTAAATTACCACCATGCTTCAAGTAAGACTACAGGAAAGACTACAACAACAAAATGCCAGAGAACCAAAGAGGAAGAGATCAATGCTCCAGCAGAAAGCAGCAGGCGAGAAACAAAAGTTCTTCTCTCTAGCCCACAAGCTTCTTCTGGACAATGTCAACTTGCAGAAGACACCAAGTGTTAATCTCTTTCTTTTTTTCCTCCCACATTTTCCTTCCAGCCTAGACCATCAGAGTTATCCTCCACACTAACAAGCTGGTTCTCACCACTCCACTGGCCACCTGCAAGCCACAGAAGAGCACCATCAGAGCAGACAAGGAGCACACAGAGCATACAATAATTATCCTTACTGTTAATAAGCCAGATGGTTAAACTGATCCCTGTACACAAAACTGTACAAAGTACTACTGGAAACCTTCTTAAGGGATGCAGAAAAATGCTTTTAATTACAAACTACAATGTTGAATTAAGTCATCCAAATAGTGAGCCTCATCCAAACAATGGAGGGGATGCTTACGGGTTACCCACACGTCAGCAACCCAGCTTAAAGTTAAATGTGAATTCAAACTACAAAATAACTCCTTCTTCAAGAAAATCTCTACTCCAAGGGGGAAATGGAGAACATTCTTAGTGCTATTTATCACACTTGACCGTAATAATTCATTCACTTTTCCATACCTTAGAAAATGAGGAACTAATTCCAGATGCCCTTCTTAACAATTTAAAATAAAGAACGTAATAGCATTTTCTGTATTCATAAAGAGCAATGCCTCCACTCAATACAATCTCTGCACTTTGCCACTCCAAAATGCCCATGTAGTGAATACACACATCTTCCACGAGGGGAATAAAAACACCCTCTAACACCTATTCCTCCCTTCATGCTGCTTCTTCCCTATAGAAGGCAAGACCAGAAAAATCTGTGTTCTTCATCCCATATTACCTTCCTCCCCGTTTGCTGAAATACTGCATTTAGGTTGGGAAAGAAACATGGCTCCGCTTCCTTTTGTGTTATCTGCCTGCATAGGTGTGTATGAAACAACATAACCCACCCTCCTTGTATTTTTTGAAGTCACTAGTAGGCTGGTAAAGCGTGACTTCTTTATATATCAGTCCCAACTCTTCCAATAATCTTTACTTCAATGCACAGACTGAAGTTTCCATCTAACTCCAGCCATCAAATAACACCATTATACTGTACACCTTCCTGTGGCACTTCATTACCTCAATAACTCCAGATCTCAGTACGTCATAGATATTTTTCCCCCCCTTAGAAATAGTAAGGACTGGTCTGTGTCTCACAGCTCACGAGCAGACCCTGGAGAGATTAAGTCACCTGAACCAGAGTCGTCGCTGCTCCCCCAGCCTTTCTACCAACACCTTCCCCTTCTCTTCCTTCTCCTCCCAGGTCCTTTGCCATTACATCCCATGCCTCTCCTCCTGTAATTCTGTATTATTAGAGACATTAGTGCCCACACACACACAAGCTCCACTCAGCTTAACGAGCTCTAATAGCTTGGACTTTACTCTGTTGCCGCTGGCACGTCTTTCTAGCGAGCTGTGCCTCACCAGCTGGAAACTGGTGCCACAGAGGCCCCAAATCCCCATTCCCTCTGGTATTCACATTGTATACAACTTAATGAAACACAGAAACGACTTGTCCTCAGCTTACTGAAGAAAAAAAGCTAAGATGGTTGTATTTTGTGCTGCACCTTTGCAAGCGGACTTTGGCTGGCAGTATTTTTGCGTAAAATCTAAAAATAAAAACTAAAAGTTGTCTTCGTACCTCAAATATCTTTTTAATACACAAAACTCAACTGTTGAGCTGTAACTCCGAAGCAGTCATGCTTTCCTTGAAAAAGAAATCTTTCCCTATACCCACACCAGATTAATCTACAAAAACATGAACACTCTCGTGGCTTAGTTTCAAAATAGAAAATTCACAGTTAAGAGCCGAGGTTATGCCTTACTCTATTGTTTGAGATAGTGAAAGCAGCTGCAGGAGCATCTTTAACATGCAAGAGATCCAATAGTGTCTACTGCGGTTTCAAGAGATAGGGCTGTGGTTTTCAGCATCGCTGAAAAGAGAGGCAAAATGCAGGTTCGTAATAATGGAATAATTGAGATATGAGGAGAGCATAGGCTTTCAGCAGAACTCCCCAATGAGAATACTTTTTTTTTTCCCCTCTTACATCTTGGGGTTTTTTTTTTTCTCCACCTGCTTCTTGTAAGCAACTTCAGTTCTCCTATTAGTTGATATAAACCAAAACTCAGCTGTGGCACTCTGCCACCCCAGGCATGACGGCAGCAGCATGGGAGGAGACAGCAAATAATGGCATCTTGCTATAGGGAGATCCAAATCCCTACAGATTTTTTTTCCTCTGAAAATAATTCATTTGCTCCTGCAGTGTCAGTATCAAAACCTTACTCTGTGTGGCACTCAGTCCTATAAATTTCCATTTTTGGGCTGTGTGTTATTTTAAGGACTCTGTGAAAGGTATATTTAAAGAGAAGGCACATACAAGTTTCCTACAGAGAGGCCTGTACCTCCACTGAAACTTTACATTAAAGGGGATTTGCAAGTCAGAAACAATTAGGAAAAAAAATACCTACTACTGAATTCTAATCACATAACGAGACCCAAACAATAAAGCTCCACTTCCTTGCCCCAGTGGGAAGTTTCCTCCTTCTGAACTAAGCTCTCACTTTTTAAAGAACATACCCTTACACAAATATTCTGAATCCATACGAATTATTCCTAAGCATTCCCTCATTAAACACTGAAGCTCTTCCCAAAAAAGAAACATACCGGTTCACCAAGATGTTCATTCTTCTGTACTGTCATTTCTACCTGAAGTGGTGTTTCTTCTCTATTTTATTTTTGTTTTGTTTGTGGTTTGGAGGTTTGGTGGTTTTTTGGGTTTTCTTTGTGAACCTGTGTCTGTCGGTAGCTTTCTCAACAGAAATACTCCAGTCAGAAGAGCTGAAGTTGACAAGTGTGATCATTTGAGAAACTTTACATTTCACCGGCAGTTAAAAAGCACAAACAAGAAAACCCCTGCTCTCCCAAAGCCTTGTTCTCCACATGGGAGCAAATGAAGATTTCAGAAACGATGGAGGAGTACGATGGGGCAAGAAAGCACAACCAATAGAGGAACGGATGAAAAAAAACAGCAGAAAGGGAGCATTCACTGCAAACCACAAGTTCTATGAAAGGACAATGAAATAAGTTCATTATCAAGGGATCAGCGAAGCCAAGAACACAGCAACATTTAGATAGGAATTTAACCTCTGTATGAATAGACGCCTGTCCTTTAATAGTAAACACTTGCTAAACAAGTTTCAGAAGGTATATAACGAGGCCCTAGTAATAATTATGTTTTAAAGCATTATTCATCTACACGACAAGTTTAACTTCAAACAATTTTAGATTGATCTAGCCAAGCCAGGGAAACCTCCCCTCTCGGGAACTCTTCTAAAATTGGCTTATTTAAAGTAAATCTAAATTAGCACATCCACACACTTCCTACTACTAAATTAAAATTTAAATTTCATTATTTTCTCACATTAATAAGCTCTAACATAAATTTCATGATTGAACAAAGAATACAAAAAAAAAAAAAGAAGCCCCACCAAGACAAAAAGTCCTAAAGCTCCAAGCTGTGACATTAGCAGCTCGAACAGAGCCACCCACGGCATCTGTCGCTCCCTGCCAAGTCTGCTCCTCCTCTGGCCAGAAAAGAGTTACAATTTATTTCTTTTTTTCTAAACTACATAGAAAATCATCAACTTGATTCAAGACCAGGCTGCATGGGCCTTTGAGCAACCTGGTCTAGAGGGAGGTATCCCTGCCCATGGCAGGTGGGTTGAAACTCCATGATCTTTAAGGTCCCTTCCAATTCTAACCATTCTGTGATTCCCTTGACACAAATCTGTGCTGTAACACCAATATAGTTTCAAAAGTGTGTTTTCAGACTCCCCAGGATGACATACTGAGATCAGCTATCCTTCAGACTTACACATATTTTATGGAATTACGTGTTACGTGATTTCACTCTTCACACAGGTGAAAGAGTTAACATTAAGCATATTCTCCACATTCCAATTATAAAGCAACTTGTACAAGGGAATGCAATCAGGTCAATGCCAGAAGAACTGTTAGGAAGACACACGGGGCCCAAAACAGTGCAGATGTACATAGTTATTCTGTATCTCTGAAAAGTTAAATATTTTAACACTTCTCCTGAAGACAGAGACTTTCACAACTGCAGAGTTATCATGGCATATATTAACGCTGGCACCCAGACCTTAACACCTTCACTTCAGGCTGCAATAAGCTCACGTACAACTTGAGCTGCAGTAAGACAGAACGAGCACCGAAATAGCAGTCGCTGTTCAGTCCGTGCAGTGACCCCAAAACTTGCCTTCTGAGTGTTCCTGCAGAGAAGCAAAGCAGCTAGAACTATCTAGAAGAGGATGCGAAGGCATGGAACGAAAAGGGACTTAGTTTTAGTTGGGATGGGTCTGCCCAGCAGTGCACGAGGCAGCCTCCCACACCAACGCCTGCACAACCATTCCCACTGCAGCAGGGAGAAATTAGGCTGGTTTAAGAGGAATGTAAAACTACAGGCTGACGCATGGACACCTTCTGAATCTACTTTCAGCAACAAAAATTTTTATTTTCCAGTTGCCTGTTTAATGAAGGTTGAATGGAGACTATAACCTACAGCCAAGGCAAAACACAACTGAGCAGCACTGGCAAAAAATAGAAGAGGACAAACAAATTACAACAGGAGAGAATGGATTACTCTGACCATATCTGTGATTGAAAAAAAAATGAAAAATTAACCCGTTTCACAACCCAAATACAAACAAAATGTAGCAGCACTGTGGACAGCTCAATCAGAACTGAATTCAAAAGACATCAGATGGCAGCAGAGAAGTAAAACATCAAAGCAAGCTTTGGACTGACTTGATTACGTCATTATCAATAGTACTTTCACAGAATCACAGAATGATAAGGGGTTGGAAGGGACCTCTGGAGATCATCTAGTCCAAACCCCCTGCCAAAGCAGGTCCACCTAGAGCAGGTTGCACAGGAACGTGTCCAGGTAGGTTCAGAATGTCTCCAGAGATGGAGACTCCACCACCTCTCTGGGCAGCCTCTGCCAGGGCTCTGCCATCCTCAAAGTGAAGAAGTTCCTCCTCATGTTTAGGTGGAATTTCCTATATACAAGTTTGTGGCCATTTCCTCTTGTCCTGTCACTGGGCACCACTGAAAAAAGACTGGCCCCGTCCTCTTGACACCCACCCTTGAAGTATTTATAGGCGTTGATCAGATCCCCCCTCAGCCTTCTCTTCTCCAGACTAAAAAGACTCAAGTCCCTCAGCCTTTTCTCCTAGGAGAGATGCTCCAGGCCCCTCATCATCTTTGTAGCCCTTTGCTGTACCCTCTCCAGCAGTTCCCTGTCCCCTTTGCACTGGGAAGCCCAGAACTGGACACAGTACTCCAGATGGGGCATCTAAATGTAAAAACTTTCCCTCTAAATCAATGATTTGCTTCTACCTTGGCTGTATCCAGCTTTGTTAAGTCATACAGTTTGAAAAAAAAAAAAAAAAAAACCCACCCAAATTTTTCTTTCTAGAAAGCCTGGTCACCAAGTACCACATGGCTTCACAGCTGCAGCAAAGCTACAAAGAAAGATGTTTAGGAGAAATATTTTTCCTTAATGCAAAATGCAAAGATAGACTACAGAAAGAGATTAAATAATGCTCAAACTAAAACTTTTTATTTAAAAGCACTAAGTTTACTCTGAAAAGAGAAGAGTAAAAGCAAAACAAATTAAAATGGAGGAGTTAAAAATGAATTGCGCTAACCTATAGTGCTCACTAAGCACACCGAAAGACACCAACTACTCAAACAGTCAGGACAAAAACAGGGGCATCAACTCGGTCTGAGGATTAAAATAAACACTTCCTGGACAATACTAAAAAGTCTCTTCAAAGCACTGCTTCTTAGAAATGGCTACCAAGGAGAACTGTGGACTAACAAATGATAATTCAGCTGTAAGACAGGGGATGGATTGGATTTGTGTAGTGTATCTGGGGATGATGCTACTCAGGTCCATCTTTTACTTTTCCCAATTTTGATACCATACAAAGTCTTAAGAAATGTTTAAGTTCAACTTTGAGTATTGCAATAAATGTGAAAACAAAAACAACAACCCTTGCACTGAATTGGAAAGTGCTGCACTTCCCCAGTCAATAGGCTAAGAGATACTTTACATTCTAGTGGGCTGCTTTGTGTGTACATCAGAAAGGATGCATGACACTAAAGCAAATTAATTGGACAATGCATGGAACAGATCCCTACCCACAGCCACTACAGTTAAAACTACGTCATATTTTCCACCAGCTTTTTTTTTTCTAGTTCATAACTTACCAAAAATAAGATACTGGAGGTTGACTTTCTTAATTTTCAAATTTAGTAATATTTTCTGGCAGTCAGAGTATTAGAAATTCCATCACTAAAAACACGACCAAGTGCTCCACTAAAACTTGAAATAAGGGAGGCAACACACAACAAAATTTTGATGAGTCTTACAAGTTTGTAAAGCTACTGTCGGCACATGCTTCGCCGACACGAACAAGACTCATTACACATGTAAAGTCCCTAATTAGTTAAAACTGTGTAGATTTGCAAAGGCAATTCAGCAGATAGAAGTATACTGCATTCATCAACTTCATCCCTGCAACTTCTGGAAAGCCAAAAGCATTTAGAAGGACTGTTTTCTGAAATGGAAAAAAATCTTTCCCTCCTATACCGTTCAAAGTAGGTACAAGAACAGACCATCATATGATAATCTAAGACATATTTTCTCTTACAGAGTTGAAGCGTTTAACTCCCTTTCCCACCCTCCTGTGAAACAGAGGAGGAGTGGAAGAGCAGCGCAGGAGAGAGTGTACAAATTGTGAAAGCGGTACTTTCCTGGAAGTCAGGAAAGTTTGGCTGTTCCTCTGTACTCTTTCTATACACATTACAACACACCACTAAGTATATATGAGCATGCAACGATTCCGCAAACCTGAAAAAACGTCAAGACAAAGTAAAAAATCAGTGTACAAAACCTCACGTAACTGCAGAGTCAGCAAAATAACCACTGCTGAAAAAGATGTTTCACTTTTCATATAGCAAATAGTGTACTTCAGTTCACTAAGGAAAGGAGAAAGTTTTGTTCACATGTATGACAACATCAATTATCTTTTCACCAAATGACTACCTCATCTTTAAGCCACTTTAAGCCTACACAGCCAGCTGAGGCAACCTAGTAATATGCAGTCATCTTCTTCCTTCAGAAAAATATACTGACCGTGACAACAATACGCCTGAAAACATTACACTGTGTTTTGTAGTTTGTAATGGTCTCAAATGCAATTTAAATTTAAGGAAAAAATCTCATGCAAAAAGGAAAAGAGCTGAAGCTGTATATTAAGTTCTTGTTTCCTCTTCTATGTATGGCAGCTTACAATGAATTTCAACATAATTTACTGCCTAAAATTAAGTCAAAGAAACTGGGCAACTCTGTGATACCAGCAGAGCCAGCACAGTAAGAGCTGGTCTAGATCCATCCCAAAAAGAACACAAAAAGCCTTTCTAAGAAGAGAATGGCAGACCCTTGACAGGAGGCACACAGTTCTTGCTGCCACCGGGGCACAACCTAAAGGGACGCTGGAGCAGTTCAATTCCACAATATGAAGATGTTGCCTTTTCTAAAACCCGAAGAAAGGCATGAGCACACCCTTCCCTGCACCACACTTCAGGAATAAAGAGTCCTAAAGAGAATCAACATCCAACCATCACACATCTTCAAGAAAATACATGGGAAATAAAAATAAGTACATGCACTGAAAAATAACAAGACAGACTTAGAAGTTCCAACAGTCTATTAAAAATTTAAAGAGGCAACTTATAGCTAAACAACAACTGCGAAAATAACCTTTTTTTCCACTAGTTTGACAGAGGGCTCAAAGTTGTTTCTTGTGCAAGGAAAAGAAATTTATAGTTTACATGCAAAGCCATTAAATCCCTTCACGAACACACTCTTTTTCAGAGCACTTCAACAATAAATTAAGACCTTGAGTAGCAGGCAACAATCAAATTTCCTTTCAAAGAACAAAACCAGAACCTATAGTGTGCGAAATTCAGAATTTATAAATACATGAATACCAACCAGTGTAAGTTACCAAATTTTATACAAGTTTTAATCAATTCTTTAACGTTAATGACAGTAATTTTATTGTGCTGCTTTGACATTTTTCTGTCCTTCTAGAAAAAGATATACCAAGAAGTAGCAGCAGCAAACTTCTTTTTCTTAAAAAAAATAAAAATTAAAATTATCTCTTAGTTTCAGATTTTTCACTTTTCACAGTTTCTTGAAGGCAACAAAAAAGCATATGGGTGCAATGTTTCAGCAAATTCAACACTACACCAAGAACTCAAACAGTATTTGGGAAAAAGGAACAGGGATCATAGGTTTCCCTAACCATGAAAAGTGATTTCATGACAACCTTCTCTTGTATAAAAAACATCTTAATCCCGATGTAACAGCATGTTTGAACAAAGTTTCCACATTCGGCAGCAATTTTTTTGAAATTAGTCAGATACGGCCTCCTAACTTGCTTTATACTGCTTCCAGAAAAAGAATTAAGATTAAAATAGCAAACCCTGTGGCAAATCGAGCGATTACACTGGCAGGAGGCCAGCACCACAGGCACCCTTGGAAGGGGGCTGGCTGCGGTGTCCAGTTTGGCGACGGGAGCTGGAAGAGGAAAGGAGCTCGTACGCATCGGCAACGCTGGGAGAAGCAAACGGTGGCCAGATCTAAGTTACAGGAGATATGAATGGAGCGTTCAAGCGGTGACAAGGATGTGCTGACAGACGTGTAGAGGCTGGGGTTCTCGCGGATTCACGGCAGCTGCGCCTCAGCGAGCAGTTGTAAACCACGCTTCTCAGCACAGGATTTCAGTGTACATTCATTTTATAGGTATCAGGTTAACGCATGGAAGGGGACTTTCACTGGCAGCTCACAGGCCACACGTAGCCTTACACAAGACAACTAACCATCCTGCTGACAGTCCCCGTTGCCAGAACAGTTCACACTACAGCCACGCTCTCTTAGAAACCTCTCCTCCCTGCTTTATGGCTTGGTGCGGAGCAGGAAGCCGTCTGGACTGCTAGAAGCCACTGGGCTGCTAAAGCTCTCTGTGGATGATTTCACAGGAAGGAAACGGAGCGCCTCGCCATGTGGAGAACAACTCGCAGCTCATACCCCAGAACAGACACGGTCGCTGCCCAGCTCCGCGCAGGGGAAAAGGGCTGAGCTACAGAGATAAACTCGGAAATAAACAAGAGAGAAGATGAGCTTGGCTGGAGGGAAGAGAAGAGCAGGAGCCCGAGACACAAGAAGCAACCTAGGACTCAGTAAAAGTATAGCGGTTTTTCTATCAACAGCCTGAGGTGAAGAGAGGGCTGTTCCAGTAAGTGAAAAATACCCTTACACTCTGAACGTGGGTTCTTGACGGTAAACAGCAACCACCAACGCTGGTGCTGTGGAAGTAAGCGAAAGGAAAAGTGGTGGGATCAGGCAGAGAGCAAACAAAGGCAGGTAGAGAGACTCCCACATGTAAAACCACTCTCAGTCCATACACTGGCAACATTTTCAATTATATAGCTCTTTACGTATAGCTTTGAAAAAGATGTATCAATAGGAGATGAACATAACAGCCTCAGCCACAGCAGCACTATTTGAGCACCATGAATACCTGTAAACTGAAAGTATACCTGTACCTGAGCACGAGAACCTGACACTAGAAGCCACCAAATGATTAAATCAATTGTTGTACACAGTTACTGGTAGTGAAATGTGCAACATGTTACACGTGAAACCAAAATCTTGAACATCAGCCTGGATTCACACAGCTGCAGAGCCCTATCTTCCTGGAGTGTTTAGTAAAAGCCTTTGCGAACTGCAAAAAGAAAAGCAAGAAAATAAAAACAGAGGAGCTGTACTTAAGAGGAAAACAATCATCCAGTCTTTCTTCATTCTTGTCCCTTCAAGAGAATCAAACCAAAGAAGCAGCCAGCACCCAACTGTGGATCCTAAGATGGAAATGCTCTTACAGGAGAAGCATTCGTAAGAGTAGCAGTAACAGACATCTCAGCTACACTTCACACACTACTCTTGGCTAATTATCCCTCTAAGGGAAAAGATTTTATTTTATGTTACTGTTCTCAACAGTTTTGCATAAAGTTCCACTTATTTTGAAACTTTTCTGTAAGAAACCTAGGTACCAGTCACCCAAACATCAGAGTTTCTAGATTAGAAAAGAATCCTCACCACAGAAACAGCCTAACACTGGAGACAAAAAAACACTGTTGCGTTAATTGAACAAACTCCCTCAGTATTAACGTATCCTTCCCCTAAATAATATTACACGTCCCGGAGCGAGCTGGTAACCTTCCTTCCCTCCACGTTCATCGTTCTTTTGCTCACAGATTTCATTACACGACAGAGCTCGAAGACACCTAAGGAAGCCGATAACCTCTTCCAGCCCCCCCCGACCTGTGGATACGGTTTTTACCTCCCTCTAAACACCACAAACTGGCGCGGCGCAGCCGCCGCCGAACACGCCGTGAGGGAAGCCCGGCCCCAGCGGCCTGAACTCCCCGGTATCCCGGGAGAATCGGGGAGGGAGGGAGGAAATGGAGACCCCGCTCCGTACCGCGCTGCCAGCAGGAGGCCGAGCTGGCAGGAACAGCCA
>JAHREE010000188.1:6559944-6572994 GCA_033628505.1 Tringa tobata
CGTCCCTGTTTTGCCTGGGTGCAGATCGCACCGAAACATTGTCTCCCCTTCGGGGGCGACTCAGGCAGTGGACCCCTACAGGTTTAGCTTTAAAATGCAGCCTTTAACGAGCACAAGTCACCAAATTATGCTGTCAGCCAGTGACTGGGCGGGTGAGAGCAAAGCAGCTGTTGGTGTGTCATGGTGGGGTTTTAAGGCCACTCTGGTGGCACAGTGGAGTAGATGCACAGGGTGAAGTGGGGCTGTCCCACGCTAACTGGGCTTCCCCACTGGTTGTTCTCCCCAGGCTCTGGCCAACATTGACATCGGGAGCCTCATCTGCAACGTGGGCGCGGGCGGCGGCGGGGCTCCGGCTGCGGCTGCTCCTGCTGGTGGCGCCGCACCGGCAGGTGGTGCTGCCCCAGGTAAGGGGGATGCTACACCCAACGCGGGAATCATCAGCTGGAGCAAACACTGGGTTAAAAAACCGCTTGTTTTCGGCTTGAGAGTCAGCCCGGCTCTTCCCCTTGTGATTTGTGCTTCATAGTACATGTGGGTAGAGCAAACCAGACCCTGGCTTTAGGCTGGAATTGCACTTTGAGTCAGGGTGCAGGACTAGCGTTACCTCAGAATGAAGGCTCCTGTATCATCAGGATCTTATTCTGGTGGCTGAAGATAGAACACCTGCTTTGTAAAGGTGTTTTAGGTTTGATAGGAGTTAATTTTGAAGGCACAAACCCATTTTCCTACCAGCAAAAACACCCGTCTCCTTGGCTTCATGTGATAACATTGCATGGCTCGTGTTTGTGAGTTAACTGTATATGACTGCGAAGGAAAAATCCTGATTATTTTCTCTTTTTCTAGCCGAGGAGAAGAAAGAAGAGGAAAAGAAAGAAGAATCAGAGGAATCTGATGATGACATGGGCTTTGGTCTTTTTGACTAATAAGTTTTGTACCCATCTGTAATAAAGAACTTTTAAATGTAATCTTGTCTCTTACATGGATGGTACCAGGTAATTTAACATGTTTGGGGACAGGGATTTGTGTGTTTCGCAGTGGTTGAGCTTAAGGCAAGGGGAGAAAGGCTGAATTCTCAGCTCAAGGCCCTTACTGGAGGCTGAAGCTGGGACCATGTTTATTCAGGAGCAGGTATCATTTAAAGGCAGAGTCCTGCGGTGCCAGGCACTGAGCCTGGGTTCTGTCAGGGGTGTCATTTTTTGCAAAGGCAAAAAAACAGAGTATCTCTCAAAAGCAATTTGAAGGGCACGTGTGGAAGATTGTGTAGTTTTACATATGAAAGAAGTATCTTTAAAAGTATCCATTTCTAAACCAACTACTGAGCAGGACTTTCCCAAAGCAATTGAAGAAGGCAAGGGCTGTCTTTCTAATGTGTGTTCTAAAATATTAAATGAAAATTATGGGTAAGAAGGACTCCAAAGCTGTGTAGGAGGGTGGTTCTGTATCCAGACCCACAGTGGACACCGCGTTCCCCTCTCTGCCCAGGAAACTGGAGCTCCTGTGGTTTTTTCAAAGATGTGGGTGCCCATGGAAGGGTTTAGTCTGTGCAACCCCCTGCTTTGAATAAACTTCCCCCTAAGAAGATGGATTTTGAAAGCCTAAAGGAGTTTTGCACAATTTATCACAAGTCACACAGATGGTTACACTGACTTTTTCCTGTGCTTTCTGCAAAACTACTTAAATCTTGGATTTCCCCCTTGGATGTTTTTGCTCCTTAAGTGAATAACTAAGTTCTTAAAACCCTGTGGATTAGGGTGGGAGAAAACACGGTGGTTTCTGCAGTGCACACACACACAAACTCATACAGCTGGGCTTTCACTGGTAACACCTTTTTAATAGGTCAAAGTAACTGTACAGTTCATTATATTCTTCCTGAGAATAATTTATATCCCTCAACAGCAAAAAGGGAGTGTGGTTTGTATTTGAACAGAACAGATGGCGTAACTGGAAAAACCAAGGAAAATCTAATTACACTGCTCTACTTTAACTCCTCCCAGGCAAGATAGACAAAAGGATGGGTTAGTAACTACAGTGGGTTTAAAATATTCAACATGGCTTTAATCTGTCTTTATAAATTATATAAAAATGGGGGACATGAATGGTTACAGAACTCCTCTAAATGCAGCTCTGAATTGCTCTGGTACAAAGCAGCATTTTTGCTTCCAAGGAAAACAATGTTGCTACAAAAGAACTGGCACGTTATTCTGGTGGAAAAAAAAAAAAAAAAGACGAGTTTTCAGTTGTGTTCTACAGCTAGTTCCAAACAAATGCTTCACACATTCACATAAAAGTAAAAGGCAGGAAGATGAAGAGGGCTTTTAGTTTGTCTTGAAATGACTGAAGTCTTGAAAATATAGCTTTTTATTCTTTCTCTGTAAATTGTGATTAGCATATTGCGACGTAAGTGTTCTAATAAAAAAAAATTCCAGTCTGGATAGTTCATATACTGTGGGCAAGAATTCTCAGCCCTGAGGTTTCCCCGAATTCTTCACTTCACAATATCTTTCTCCGCTCTGCCGCTCGGGACAAGGTTTGGCTCCGAGGCCGTAGCCCGGTGGCAGCTCTGGGCTGAGCGTGTCCCGTGGAACCGCAGCGCGCTCCGTGGCCCTCGTTTCCCGAGGACGCCTGCGCAAACGTCACGGTGTGATAATGCCGCTGTTCCAATCCCAGACCAGCTCGGCTTTACGATATAAAAACTTGGGTTAAACTTTTTGTAACGAGAGAGAACCGAGAGCCGTCAGTCAGCTCCGCTGAAGCAAGAGGCGCTGGAGAGCCAGGACCGTGCTGGGTTAATCCTCGCTGCTGGTGGGAGGTGGAAGAACATCCTTTCGCAAGCAGAATTCTTCTTCGCCTGATGAAAAAACTCTTCCCTCAGCACTTAGTGGGGTCTGGACTGACTGATCATCTTCAGCCTGGCTTGGTCGATGACATCCAGCAGGTTTTTGGCATCTACCGCCAGGGCGTGAGCGGCCGTGAGCATCTGCTTCTTGTACTCCTGCTGCAGGCTGGTCATGACGTACTGCTGGGCCAGCTTCATCTTGTTAATGAGCTCGGCCAGGTCCGAGTTCAGCAGCTTCTGGGCCATCTCGATCTGCAACGAGAAGATTCAGTCAACTCTCTGTGCTGAACGGCACCATCTGCCCTCCCTCGACAGCCCTCGGGGCTGTTTCTGCGGGCACCGTGGAAGAGATGGAATTTCGGCACCCACTGTGTGGAGCTAAAGAGCAGCCCGCTCTTAAATGTCACCAGGACCCAAATCACTAACAGGAGATCTTCACCTTAAAGGTTCTAACACCTTGTTACTGGGTTTCCAGGTCACTATATTTTTATTAAAGTAGACCTAAAAAATAAAACAGGTCAAGAAGCGAGACACAGGTGCCTTCAGAATCACATGGCTGAACTCGGGGTGATTCTCTAAGATGGCACTTAAGGAACCATCCCTTGGTTTGCTCGTTACCGCACTCATTCAAGGTTTTGCAGGAAAACGGTTTTACTCATGAACTCCACTGAAAGATCTCAGTCACTGCTCACCCAGAACTAGGTTATTATGGGATATCTCATCAAAACCTTCCAACCCAGCCCAGATCCCTGTCCTGCTGGGGCTCATGGTGGAATATAACAGGCTGAGCACCAGGACAGGGCAGCTCCACGTACCTCTCGGTGGGTGCTGGCAGGAAGCACCGGAAGGCTCTCGTCTACTGTTGCCAGTAAGGTTCTTAATGCCAAACCAACCTCCTAAGGAAAAAAAAACACAAGGAAATTAAGTTTAAAAATATGGAATGAATTGATGAGAGACTTGTAGGCAGAGTGCAGGAAGCAACTGGTGCACTTCATCCCTCGCTGGGGTAAGAGTGCAGGTAGGACATGGCTCAGGGACTCTGAAAACCCCACTTGTGATTCCGTGTTTTGACACCAAAATGCCACAGAGTTCATTAAAAAAAGAAAGTTCTTTTTAAAAAAATGAAACGCAGAGAGATGGTGCACACCTCGCTGCCCCTGGACAAGCAAACTGGGGAAGAAAACCCCTGTTTCCACACGACTGGTAACAGCATCCAGCCCTCAGCTGCTGGTTACCCCCCAAAAACACAAAAAGCTTTTCTACTCCCAACTTGCCCAAAGGTTTCTCCTGCAGCACTCCAAGACCTCATGGAGGAGAGAAGCAAACCACCAATGTTAGGAACGGCCTCCATACCTTTACCATGGGCACGTACTCCTCCGGGGGTGCTGGCTGTATTTTACTGGACATTTCTATCACCGCTTTCACCAGCCCCGTCACGTTCTCGTAGACTTTGTCGTTGGAACGGTCCAAGTTGGCCGTAGGAGGAGGGCTGATCTCCTGTGGTTGAATCTGGAAGTGAAGAAGGGTTGTTTAACCTCCTGTCTCCAGAAGATGGAGCTCAACACCTTCCCAACCTCCGATGATGGGGACGGACCCCCCTCCCGGTCCCCCGTCCCCCTGAGCGCTCTTGCTCCTGGAGCTGAAGGAAGTTTCTTTTAGTTCTTCTGACTGAACTGGGGAATTTGTACCAGGATTTCCCTGGAAAAGCTTCCAGTGTAACTCCCACAACAGAGAAGCCAATAATTAGAGGAACAAGGAGCACAGGGTACTCGACACCTCCGAGCGCTTCACCACTGACGGACAAGTTCCACTGTTAAGGCAACAGGTCCCTCACTCCAGAAGGTTGTTTTGTGCTCCAAAACGAGGTCAGAGAACACAGTGAACGTACTGATGTAGTAAAGAGAAGAATATCGCAGGCTATTTAATTGTTTTGTCAGTGAAAATTCACATCAGATTAACAAAAATGGTGGGAATGGTGTTTCCCACCTGCACTGATGGGAAACACCGCATGTTTTCATACAGTTTCTTTCCAATAGATCAGAAAAAATAGGTTTCTAACCAGTAGGTTAAAAATCCTGTAGTTCTTACTCCTGCAGAGCCTCCATAGAGTTGGATCTGTCTGGAGTTAAATCCAACACAGACCAAAATAATCCCGGCTCAAGGAAAGAAACAAACTTTGAAAAACTTCCTCGGTATCTCCGCTCCTGAACTGGGAAACTACAAGCATCCCAGTTTCTCACCACCATGGGATTCCCAAGCACCCACGCAGGTGGGTAAAAACCAGCTTATTTCCTCCTGGTTACACAGCAGCCGTCCCCAATGGCTGGTGGCATTTCAGCCCACCACAACGGGTCGCTGTTGGTTCTGGCTCCAGAGATGTTTCACTGGAAGCACCCGAGATACCCCACTGCTGAAACGATAAACTACTTGGATGAAACTCTGTCTAAGGAAGGAGCGAAGGATTTAGAGCACGGTGATTCCATTTTGCTGCATTTCACTAAGTGGGTACCGACAAGGATTATTAGAGAGGTTCAATCTAGTGCATCGATCAGAAAACACCTCGGGAAGAAGAACATTGTAATTGCCTCGAATCACCAGTGAAAGGCTGCGATTCTCATTGGTTTCAGCAATCGAGAAGTTAAAACAGTGATTGGCAAAGTCACATGCAAAGACATTTTGGCACAGGGCACGTACACACACACGCACTGCTTACCCTCCATGGCTATGGTTGAGCGGAATGTGGGGGAAGGTTAAAGAAATTTACCAAAAGAAGGGAAAAAAGAAAAACAATATTAATAAAACTCAGCAGGAAGAAAAACAAAACAACCAAACCAAACCCAAAACACGTGTAGCAATCAAGAGACCAGTTAAAAAGCCTGCAACAAAAAGGCATCCTGGACAGTAGGGGCCAGTCACTCGTGTTAGCTCTCGGTGCGTTTGGTACGGAAGCACCGTGTGCCCAGGGCCTGCACCCGCGGAGCAGCGCAGGGGTTGGCCATGCAGCCCTGCTCCCTGTTTACCCAACACACGGGGAAGAGGATCATGCAAAGCTTGGCAGGAACAAGCCAGTCGGGCGAGCGGCAGAGTGGGAAATGGAGCAGAGGGGGCTCTGCAACGGTGGGGAACAACGTCCTGGGGAACCTTTACACAAAAAAAATGTTGTATTCATCTTTCAAAACTCTTTTTTTCTAAAGAAAAGTCACGATAGGAAATACGTGGTCATCTAACTGCATGGGTCCTGTTCGCCACGACCAATCACAGCTGTGGTTAAGAACTACCAAGAACCCGTTCTAGATGGACTGTACCCAACTCAACTCCTACAGCCAGGCCCTAACATTTCAAGAGTACAGAGGACATCTGCGCTTCTTAACACTCAATTTTTTGTGTGTCTGTACCCAACATGAACACTATTGCTCTGCAGACTATGAAATCAGGAGTTTCTTTGTGTGGACTGGCTGAATTTGCCTCAGTGAGTAACAGAAACCCATGTATTTCCCGTTGCATGCCCTAAAGGCCCCGGAGGGCAAGTACTATAAATCCTCTTGCTTTGTGTTCTGTAGAAAAGGGAGACCTAAATGGGAATCTGAAATGGGTGTGCAGAAAAGGGACTCTGAAATGAACCCTAGAAGCATCTTCAGTTCTGCTATATGCCATCAAAAAATAATGGGCTGTTTTCTTGAAGGGGCATAAACCCATCCAATTTCAAAAAACTCTTGACAAAAAGCGACACCAGCCCTTCTTTTCCACTGAAGAAGCTGTTTAGTAAAGGAATCTCGTTCACTTGTTATTACCCATGACTTTGGCTGCTCAGGTTTGTTTGTTGTCAAAAGGATGTATTTCAGAAAACATCTTTCATGTTCCAGTATCAGCATTTAGAAAGGAAATTACAGAGAAGCCAAGTTTAGTAACACATCTGTTACTGCTTCTTGACATTTTCCGAGGGTTGGCAGCCTGAAAAGCACTGGCATCACTTTATAATAAATAATCCTGCTCGAATTCGCCACTGCTGTCTATTTACGGTGATTCTGAAATATCCTGATAATCCTGGAAGAAGAGAGCAAGAGTGGGACAGGGAGGCAGGGGCTGGGATCGATTTGTCCTAAAATACTGCTTTGATGGCAAGTTTTGAATTTCATGGTCAGATGAACTGGATTTTTGCCATATTTTCTTAAACTACCTAAAGTAAGTGTCACTTATCACAATAGCTGTGGCCTCCACAACGTAGATTCCTGTTCTTCACTATGGGCTTGGTGGGGCTTAGATTATATCCACTATTAGATTACATCCATTATTAGATTGTATCCACTATTAAGATTATATCCACTATTACATCGAGCTGCTGGTAACAGCTGGCATCAGAAATAGCCCCACTGGGTCCCCCCGAGAGGCCCTGAGCTCACCCAGAGTTTCCTATTTTCCTGAAGATCAGAAAGGTAACGGAGTCCCAAAGGCAGGGAACGCCCAGGGGCAGGATTTTAAAAGTGACAGACACACTAAGGAGCAGTTCCATCAACACCAACTGCAACAGGGGACAGGACGCCGTGTTTCACAGCACCCTCCAGCAACTCTGCTAGAAAACTGTCAAGTTTCATTTTTGGGCTATTGCTTATTTACTGGAGATGAAACAACACATTAGAAAGTACCTCGGTCACAGGTGAGACAGCCCATTTCCCCTCTTCCCTGGAACTAGAAGGGTTTTAAGGAGTCTTGGTGCTGCAGCAAGAGCTTTGTGGAGCCTCCCAGCCCAGACGTGTCTCACCTCTCTGTGTAGGGCCAGGAGACTTTGGTGCTCCCTGAGTAACCGGGAACCCTGGGTGAGCTCCTTTCTGCTGAGCAGGGAGGCTGAGCCCCTACGGGAGATCTCATACGCTCTTCGAACTAGAAAAGAGCTCACCTGGGAGAGGTTCTGGGCGAGGAACGTGCTGAATCACAGCAGTGGAGGATATGAGCCTACCAGTTAACTCCCCACCTCCCTGGAGAGCTGCCAGCGCATGTTTGCCCCATGACAACATTTACTTGGGAAGTCCAGTCGCTTTGGCTTTCCACGGTCCCTACCTCAGGAACGGCACACTACCTCACAGCGGCAACGTTTCGTTTTTCTGAGGTGTATTTCGTGTGACACCGAACAACGTACCTTCACGCCTTCGTTGTAGCTGTCCACGGGGCTGTTGAGGCTCGCCAGGCTGCCCAAGTGGCCGGGGGCTCCGGGGCGGGGGGGCTTCTTTGGCGGAGCTGCGTGATCTGGTTAACGAGACAATTTGCATTTCAGTGGATTAAGGTACCAGATTCTGGTCTGTCAACACTACAAAGGCTCCATGTGCTTCACGCTGCGAGCAGAGGAGCTGTACGTCTCTACGTGCCTTACTCTAAACCCATTCTTTGTAGGAGCTAGGCTCTCCTCTCTATTTCTACTGAAGAAACGCAGACAGAAAACTTTGTGGAATTCATGATGTGGCTGTTTTAGTAAGACACTTCCGAAATCCCTTCATGGGCCAACTGCTCCTCATCCTGCCCCAGGCCCTTTGTCCCACAGCCAGGTACCACACACGCTGTGTGCCTGGGAAAATCGCACTTCTTCACGGCAGAAATCACGGGTGTGACTCGCTCGGAGACTGAGAAACCTAAATTTAGGTGTCTACTTCTGTTTTCCATGTCTGAACTGCGCACACGGCGAAGTCCTACCCGGTGGGTGACTCAGCTTCCTCCAGACACTTCCCGCCCCTTGATGAGACACTCTCTTTCTTTGGCTTTGCTGACGGCGTCTCTGGGGACCACACGGGGAATTTAAGCCCAGAGTGCACCGACACACCTCCGTGGAGTTCCGGGAATTGAACCCACCCCTCGTAAGAAAATTCTGGCATAAACCTTTGGTCACCACTGCCGCTAGAAGGCCTGTAACCAAGGCTTTGAGATGACAGGATATGAATTTACCACTTACCTGGCTTACCCACAGGCTGATATATGTGCTGGTTGCCAGCCTATAAAAGAAAATATACACTTAGACTAGTTATTACAGTGCTCCCAACGTTCCTCAGCACCATCTCAAACGTTGAGAGGAGCCAGTTCTCAACCATATTCCCAAAAGTTAAAAACACGTCCTTATTCTCCATCACTAGCTAAGCTCCTAACTACAGGTATATTATTTATACAGTAAGAAACGAATTTTCATTTATTTTGTATCACTCACAACAGCCTGGCCTCTACGTTACAGTTTATGCTTCATTATTAATCAAATCTGGTGGTATTAGGGCTACAAAGATGATGAGGGGCCTGGAACATCTCTTATGAGGAAAGGCTGAGGGACTTGGGTCTTTTTAGTCTGGAGAAGAGAAGGCTGAGAGGGGGGATCTGATCAACACCTGTAAATACTTAAAGGGTGGGTGTCAAGAGGATGGGGCCAGTCTTTTTTCAGTGGTGCCCAGGGACAGGACAAGAGGAAATGGGCACAAACTTGAACATAAGAAGTTCCATCTAAACATGAGGAGGAACTTCTTTCCTCTGAGGATGGCAGAGCCCTGGAACAGGCTGCCCAGAGAGATGGTGGAATCTCCTTCTCTGGAGACATTCCAAACCCGCCTGGACACGTTCCTGTGCAACCTGCTCTGGGTGACCCTGCTTTGGCAGGGGGGTTGGACTAGATGATCTCCAGAGGTCCCTTCCAACTCCATATCATTCTGTGATTCTGTATATTCACAATAATTTTTAGTCTGTGTTTAGAGATGAAACCGTAGAAGTCACGGTGGTGAGGAATAAACGGCCGTGCAGCAATCAGAAGACTAAGGTATTTCTGCACTGCTGGTTTCCATCACAGCAACAGATTCCTCACCTGGCTTATTTTTTGGTTCTGTTGCAAAGCTCTTCATCAAGGTCAATTTGCTTACTCATCTGAAGTATTTAGTAATAGATTGAAGTGACTTTCCTTGGTAATTATATTTATAAAACCTTCATGCCAATCTCAGTTGCTGAGGCCAGCAGCTCTAACACCGGCACCATGGGCAATGGAGCGCTCTACTGTGGTGCACATGAGGGTTCCTGAACTGGGAGAACCTCAGGGGAGCCCAGAGACCCATCAGGAGCCCCCAGCTCACACCACAGCAGCTGAGGAGACCTGGGCAAGGCCAGGAGCAATGGTGGCCAAGCCCCCTCAGCTACAGAGAAAGCCCCAGGGAGCGCTACTGGCCAGGCTGCGGTGTGGCAGTTTGCATGGAAGGGTGTTCTAACTCTGTCAGGGAGCGGTGGTGTCCACCCAGCAGAGGCCATGTCATCTCTAAGCTCTGCACCCACCACAACTGAGGCAGCTTCACAGACAGGGCTCCGATGGGACATGCTGCCACCCAGGTGCCAGGCTGTGGGATGTCCCTGTTCCTACACCAGTGAGCAACCTGTGGGAGCTGCGCCCAGGGAGAGGAACTTCTCCACTTGGTGACAGAGCTCTGGGAGGAGATGAGGAGCTTGAGGAGAACCAGGGAGTCTGAGAGGGAGATGGACTACTGGAACTGACCCTGCCATCCCTGGGACAGACCTGTCAGGTGGACAGGACACATGATATGGAGGATTCCCTGTCCTCTCCTCGCTTGGCAGAACAGAGTGACTTAAAGGGGACAATGACAACAAGTTCCTGCCCAGTGCAACAGGAGCATCTCCTCTGTGATTCCTCCACCTTCCCATGTGTCCTTGCATAATAGGTATGAGGCTCTACAAGTGGAACCAAACAATGAGGAGGACCAGGACTGGAGGTGTCACCAAGGTTAAACCAGCCCACACCACGTGTCAAAACCACTCTTAAAGGGAACATCCATTATCATCCATTATTGATTTCTCATGTAGGCAGCGATGAACCAACTCTGCTACTCTACCACTGACTCTACTTCAAGCTCATTTCCATCAGTTTACTGTGGAAAACTGTGAAGAAGCACGACCTCCAGAAAGTAAGGTCGCATAAAAACATATTGAACAAAGAGAAATCCGAAGTTCTAAGTTTCATGGATGATATTCTACCAGCTTAATACTTTAGAGCAGAAAGGTGATGGCTAGAAATAAAGGCACATATTCACCCTGACGACTCTGCAAAAAAATCTTCTTTCGCTTTCAGAAACCAGGAGAATTCAACGACCCAAAGCCCTGAAACTCTTGTGCTGTCACCATAAACCTCTGAAACCCACAGGCCGATCATCTCACACACTGTCCCACCGCTGCCCTCTCTAGTTAGAAATAACATCTGCTTCTGCCAGAGCCATCAGTCACGTCATTAGCTTTAATTTGTGTTGTTAACCAACTATTTCAAATCTGCTAACCCAAGGGGAAAAGAAAGGGGGGAAGAGGAGAGTAAAATTCTACTAAAACAATTCTTGCATTTTGACTTCCAGAATATTGTGTATTAAAGGTATGTGTCAAAAGAATGTGCACAAAGTTATGCAGCCATGTGCTCATCAGTTAGGAATTGATAAAATACGTGATAAGTTCTCATTCGTACCACCGCATCCACGAGGAGGATCAGGTATTTCTCCTTCTCCCTCCCAGTGTCCCTCAACCGCGAGAAGCTGCTGCTGTGAGCAGGGACCAGAGCTGCTGTGCCATCTGCTCCTGCTCCAGCCACCACAACGACTACTCAGATTAAATGTCACTTTGTGGGAATGACACCTCAGTGAACTCAGTCCTGTCCTCATCACTGTCACAGAAATCTCTGGGTTACACCGAACAACTATTTGACCGTTTCTCCAAGAAATGACTACTGCCTATTTCTCAGCCTCTCAATAAGAAAGTGAGACTGACTCACAGAAGTATTAGACATTTCCCACTGCAAATGGAGTCAGAGTTATGTTCTGAACGTAGTAAGAACTATAAAAATGCAAAATCAAATTCTGGAACTAGAAATGTAGTTATCACGAATTAGAGTCTCTTTTAAAACTCATTTTGTCAGCGATCACGAAGCGTTTGCTTCACACTCTTTCAAATGGGGTGTGAAATTGTACTACCTCGTCTGGGCCGACAGGACGTCCCCTACAACAAGCAGTTTGAGATCTGGGGGTTGGTGCTTTTTATTCTAATCCCAGGCAGTCGCGCTGAAATCAAGCAGCAGCCAGAGAAACCAGCCTGCTGCCAGGAGCTGGACTTTAAGCCCGTTGCCACCGACAGCCACCTCAGTCACCCCTCTGACTTCAAAATCTCCAGCTTATCTCAAACGAGTAGCACAAAACGCAGGGATGCTTTACACACTCTTAAAGATGCAACAATAGCAAAGACATAACAATAACTAACGGTCTGCTCCGATTTCATGGAAAAAATCTTAGCGGCTTCCAGACGTGAGTGTCTCCAGAGCCCATGCTGAGCGTGTCATTAAGATACTCATCCATGATTGTACTTTGGCTGCAAATGCAGCAGGAGTACCTCAATTCTTAGGTAGTGAAGAAATACCAAAGCCAAATGAGTTTACAATCGCATCCCAAGCTAACTAGGAAAGAGCATTTAAAATATTAACCTGAATAGTTGAAAGATGATCCCTGGGGATAAACATCAGGTTTCCACCATGAACAGTCCCTCGCCCAACCCCTCCCTTCGATCAGGATGATTCAGAGATTCCAATGGCAATTAAACAATTGGAGAGACTTTTTTTTAGTTAAACAGACAGGAGTTAAGCCCGTAAGAAAGACCAGCAGAGCTGCAGCTGCTGTCTGGCCAGAAATGAACGGCCCTGGGCTTTATCCCATGTGTTTCATAGCGGATCGTTTACCCCAAACAGCTTTCTGGGTAACACAACAGCAACATTTACATTCCTTGTAAGAAAACCCTTCAGATATTTAAACAACTGCAAAAGCTATTTTAGTGCTGCTTCCTGTTGACAGAACTTTCAGAGAACTATCCACATTTTGAAATAAAAGGCCCAATTAGACAGGACATTTAAAAATTCTTGCAACGTATTTGCAGAGACTTTTTAGTATTTGTTTCAATGGCAGATTCAAGGGGGGAAAAAACCCCAACAAACCCCCAAATCCCCCAAACTGCTTCATGAACAATTCCACCACGGATGCTCCCAGAGAGGCTGAGCCTCTTGGGAAGCTGTAGAACCATGTAATGACAGCGGAAACATTCAGCAAAAACTTTTAAATCCCCTCCCATACTCAAGCCCGAGGGTATGAGATGCTCTAGCAGGAAAGCAGAGAAGGAGGTGGGAGAGGAGAAGATCCCCCCACACTTACTGGGCCCTGGAGACCTCC
>JAHREE010000188.1:6587337-6697256 GCA_033628505.1 Tringa tobata
CTACATCAAGTTTTGCCATTAATTTGTTGCTTTTGTGACCGTTCCCAAAAGTAAATTCCTTCGCTTCAGTCAGAACACAAATCAAACTGGTTTGGTTAGTGTGAATATTTCCACGTATCATTCTGAGGACTGAAGTTAGTTCTGATAATTAACTTCTCTGTAGCTAATTGCCTCAACATGGAAGGTGCTTTTGATCATCTTCTGAACACGGTTGGTTCATCACCCACGCTTGGCTTTGCAACACATTCCCAGCCAAGAAAAACCAAGAGAGAACCAGCTCCTGTTAGAGCTAAAGACCAGCTCTCAAGGGTTTTTAATGGGACCTCGCTTTATCCCTTCAGGAGAAGGACAATTACACGTAAACAAACAAGATGTTTAATCAATGGAACACATGAGAAAAGTCACCAGAAATTAAACTGCATGAAAAGGAGCCTAATTTTTCTGCCCCCATTGAGCAGATCGTCCTTTTGCCAGAGCAGACATAGACATTTCACACTAGTAAAAGCAGCAAAATTGGAAAATGTTGCTGAGGACAACATGCTTTTATCTTCCAAGCAGAAACATTCTCTTACTTTCTTTGCTACTAACCTCCAAAGGTATATTTGGGGTTTTTTTGGCCTTTTTTTTTTTTTTTTTGATGAGGAACACTGCCGCTGGGTGTTTCAGGAAGAGAAAAATCAACCCAAGAGGGGAAAAAAAAACCCCAAACCTCATCGTTCTGCAAATGGGCTCCTTCAGTCCTTCTGGCAGTTAAAGGCAACCACCACATTACTTTGAGATTGCAGATTTTTAGCATCATTTTATGAAAAATGTCATTCCCATTGTGTACTAGGCTATTTTCTGCCTTAGGTTTCTGCCTGGAATCACTGTGAGACACAAGCGATGTCACAGTACAAGTAGTGATAGCCGTGATTTACTTAATAAATGTGGAAGAGTTTAAGGCTTTAAAGAAAATGGATTTTAAGACCTATAAAGACCTTAAACTTTTACAATTAATTGTCGGTGGAAAAAAAAACAGTTATTGTCATTAGAAAATTCAGTAACGAGAGATACTTAAAATTTCATATCTATGAAATTCAGCTTGTTCAAATGTCATTAGTATGCACATGCATGTTTTACACAAAAATACTGTATAAAAACCTAATCAGCAACTGCATCACGTACACAGTGAGGACATACTGACCCCCTCAAAAAAGGATATGCAGTGGTAGAGGTAATTTCCATCTCAACGTATCTTTTCTCAAGTGTGTCAGTTTACACACTGCACCCAAAGCTCTAAAGACAATCACTTCACAGTGAAGCTCATGTATTACAGCAGTAAAAGGTACTTATTCTATTTGGATTAGCCCCAAAGCTTCAAGACTACACAAAGTCTTCTAACAAGACTGTAGGAATTCAGTAGCATATTGGTCCAATTTATGCAGTTTATCTGCTTCTGTAACTCGGAGCATGGTGTGTTTGTATACGTGTATCAAATCCTGGCACTTCATCTCCGGTGACTGAACAGGTTGAGGGACTGTTTGCAGGTTTTAACTCTGAAAAGCAGCAATTCCACTGCCCGTATTTCTTGGTTGCCATAAAGCTATTGAAATGCAGAACTAAACTCAGAAATAGAATCATAGAATAGTTAGAGTTGGAAGGGACCTTCAAGACCATCCAGTTCCAACCCCCCTGCCATAGGCAGGCACACCTCCCACCAGACCAGGTTGCTCAAAGCCCCATCCAGCCTGGTCTTGAACACCTCCAGGGATGGGGCAGCCACAGCTTCTCTGGGCAACCTGTTCCAGTGTCTCACCACCCCCACAGGAAAGAATTTCTTCCTGATATCTGATCTAAATCTCCTGTCTTTCAATTTAAAACTCTTCTCCCTTGTCCTATTGCTCCACTCCCTGATAAACAGTCCCTCTCCACCTCTCCTGCAGGACCCCTTCAGATACTGGAAGGCCATTATAAGGTCCCCTGGGAGCCTTCTCTTCTCCAGGCTGAACAACCCCAACTCTCTCAGCCTGTCCTCACAGCAGAGGTGCTCCAGCCCTCGGATCATCTTTGTGACTTCCTCTGGACCCGCCCCAATGGGTCCATGTCCTTCCTGTGTTGAGGACTCCAAAGCTGTACACAGTAGTCCAGGTGGGGTCTCACGAGAGCAGAGACCCTACCTGGCATACCGTGTCCAGTTTTGGAGTCCTCAACAGAGGAAGGACACGTATCAGGCAACAGAAGGTGCCACCTGAGCAATACTGAAACCATGATTAGCAGCAGAGCTTGAGTGGGGAGGTGCAGGAACTCATGACAAACTGATCAGAACGCAGGTAACATTCCACGTCACAGCAGTGACTGCACAAAATTAAATTCATCAAAATATAGGCTCCATCCTTTAAAGGACAGCAAAATAGCTGTGATGAGAAGCAGACAAGTTCCTGAGAGAAGAGAGCGCTCGGCAACCGTTGAGGTTAGACCGTCACAGCTGCCAAACACCTCAGCGACATCCAAACAGCACAGACATGGAATGAAACAAAAGCAAGTGTAAACTACAACACTTGGAAGCAAACCCCTCGTTTTCTGTCCAGAATAACAAAAATGCAATTAGTTGATTTCTATCCTCTCCTTGGTGTGTTATAAATAAACTTAACGTTGCCCCGAGAGCTCACCAGCTGAAGCTTCATAGGAGTGATACAAGAAAGAAGAATAAAAAAAAAAGGCCAGGAAATGATTTTCTGGCAACTCCATCAGTCTTTTACAAGGTAAATACCAAGAAACAGAAAATCATCGGTGCAATGTTCTAGCATGGACCAGTTCTAGTAACAGTTCAAGTAGAGCCAGGTCATTTCAGGCAAATATTAGCAGATGATGAGAAAATTGGACAGAATGTCATTGTTTGAACAAACCCATTAAAGGGGGCTTTGAAGAAATAAATGGAAAAAAAGGTGTTTTTTTTTCATTTGTTCTTTAAAAACACATAATTTGCAGTTTTAGCTACCTTGGGAGGAGCTTCATCTGATCCTCCTGAGTCCCAGGATACTGTGACTTGTCGCCTGGATTCCATCCTCATTCGTTCTTCTTGCTGCAGCTTCTCTTCCTCCAGTATTGTACTGCAAAAGACGGATTATATTTAAGTAAATTCTATTAAGTAAAACTCCAGTTCAATGTCTGACACACCTCTCCCCAGAGCTCCCACACTTTTCAGACTAATGAATACTACTCGACAAAATCAATGAGAACTGAAACACAGATTTCTTTTACTTATATTTGTTAGGTTTCTGAAAACCAGTATCAGGAAGAAATAATTCTGTAGGATGACCCGTGTTCTTTCAGTACCAGAAGCAGCACTGAGTTTTTAGAAAGCTGTGGTTGATCTTGTACAAACATTTTTTGCACGTTAACAGCTCTTTCGATGTGCAATTACACAAAGAAATCCTCAAAGGCAATCAATCAAGCACTTACTTGCATGAAGACTTATTTTTCACATGAAAATATTCCACTGAGCTGCTGCAAAGGTTCAAAATGTTCTTTACTGAAACTCAAAGGAGCTTCAGATCCCTGGGAATTTTTTTTTTAAAACAAAGCAGTCAAAAAGCATTTTAAATACTATGTCTTCAGCTCTTTCATTTTAGCCTGACCAGGAACACATTCAGCAAACCAATTCAGCAAGACAGAAGTATCTGACAGCATTCGCTCAGCTTCTAAAGGTTCAGGTCAAAAGGCAACATTTTCAACAAAGTACAAGACAGTAGTAAAACTAGTTCGCTACTTACCACTGTTCTGGCTATTAAAAAGACTGTTTGAAGTTCAACGTGATACTGCTGCCCCCGCAGCAGCCTCCTCCCAGCTCTGCTATGTGGATTATTAATGTTGGATATTTGCCATTTGAAAAAAATAGTCAGAATGAAGCTTTGAAATAGGGAGCTGCAAACTCGCCGGAGCCGCACGCTACGCGGATACTCCGGAGACACGAGTAGGGGAGCTGATTTACATATCTTCTATCCCCAGTGTAAAGATAATTCTGTAAAGGAGCTATTCCAGCTTCTTTATCACTCAGGAGTTTCCAGAAACAAAGCTAGGTTCTGAGTTCATAATCTCCTCTTCAGTCTGCTAAATAACCACCCAGAATTACTCATACAGGGGATGAGATCAACCAAAGCAATCTATTCTAATCTTGGAACTTCGCTGCTCATTTCAAGAATAAATTCCTGCTTGGTTGGAGACGAGAACTTTGCTTTTCCTTACTCAGCCAAATAAAAAAATAAATAAGCTATACCACTTCTAAAAAGCAGAGAAGTCATCTCATCTCACTGCAGCCAAAGCAAGTTTATAAGTATTGCTGCAATTTCAATCCATCATTGCTGAAGTAACAGAAGAATGTGGAACAAAAACAAAATCAGACAAGTTATTTGGGAAAGTCATCCTGATACAAGTACCACGGAAACACAGCTACAGCCCAGCCGAGGGAACTAAAAAGAGAAAAATCTTTTTATTTCACTTTTCTCTTCCTTCAGAATAAGGAAAACGAAACGTTTCCTACTTGGACCCATGAAGAACTATTGAAAAACCCACTGCTTTAAAGCTGGGTCCCACTTCAGAGACTGGGCAAGCATTTTTCTGTAGCACGAGAAACGAGCCAACGTGCATCCGTGGCCATGAATCGTGATTCTGATCTTTCAAGAAATACCTCAAGGTTTTTAAAAAACCACAACAAAACAACACACACACACAAATCCACCCAGACACTGCATGAATAAAATATAGATTTTAAACAAAGCTGTTGATACAGCAGTTGCTCTGATCCGAGCGGAAGAGCGGAACAGGGGTGGGCTAAAAGCAGCTGACTAAATTTAGAGATGGCTTATTGACAATTTGGGGTCACGGCTATAATTTGGCACAGCAGAGTCACAGAACCATAGAAATAGAGAATGTTTTTCCATGAAAGGGAATGAAACACCAATCTCTACCTGCCTTCAAATCACACCCCTTTTATCTGCGGTGTCCCGGTATTTAATACAATACCATTAACTTAATTGTTAATTGTCTTAATTGTCTCAATTGTCACTGGAAATGACAAATTTCTACTGAAATGACTTGCTTTTCGTATCGTAGGCTCAGCTTTTTTGCTACAACTCTAATCAATCCATCCCACCCTGCTCTCTCGTCGCCTGTGCCATCGGGAGGTCCCTTCCCCAGCAACCAGCCGGGTCCGGGGCTGATCAGCTCCAGAACTTGCACTGGGATGCCCCTGAATACCGCTGACAAGAATATAAAATAGAAATGTCTCAGAGAAGCATTGCTCGAAAAAAATAACCCCAAAGAATATAAATGTCTCACAGAAACGTCTTTGTTTTTACAAAGGGAAGACCAATCCATAGACGGAGTAAAATCGTGCCAAGAGATATTTTTGACCTTTTCTTAGCGCAGCTGCTGAAGTACTCCCAGCAGCTTATTAGAATTCACAGAAGGTCAGGAAAGTCAGATCTAGGCATATTTTCCCAAACTGCACATATTTTTAGCAGCAAAGACGAGAGAGCAGAGAAGTATTTCTATTCATACAATTTCCCAAGCAAATCTTAAGGTGGTACAGAGAAACTTAACTGGCGAGGTTAAAGCTGATGAAAAATCTCAGCTCTTAAAAGTTTGCAAAATTGATAAACTTATTTCCTTTAAAAAGAACTTTTTACTGAAATTGAAAAGCAAACATTTACTGGGAACTTCAGTGTAGGATGATCTGAAATATGAAAACGTATCCTTCCGTTTCCAAAGGCAGAGCAGCTCCAGTGTGTGCCGCAACTGTGGGTGTCAGGAGGATAGATAGTGGGTGTCAGTCTTTTTTCAGTGGTGCCCAGGGACAGGACAAGAGGAAATGGGCACAAACTTGAACAGAAGAAGTTCCATCTAAACATGAGGAGGAACTTCTTCACTTTGAGGGTGGAAGAGCCCTGGAAGAGGCTGCCCAGAGAGGTGGTGGAGTCTCCATCTCTGGAGATGTTCCAAACCCACCTGGACACGTTCCTGTGCAACCTGCTCTGGGTGGACCTGCTCTGGCAGGGGGTTGGACTAGATGATCTCCAGAGGTCCCTTCCAGCCCCATATCAGTCTCTGATTCTGTAATGGTGGTGTGGGAACCAACAGTGAGTGCTGACCCTCAAAAAGTAGCTCCTTTATTTCTCTCTCAGGTCTCCAGCCACCAGAAATGCAAAGCTGGATGCAGATGAGCGGCTTTCCCTCACTGCCCTAATTTAAAAGCACTTTCACATGGGAATTATTCCTAATGGTCACTGTCAAAGGGCAAAAGGTTAACAGAGCATTTCACAACCTCCATCGTGTATTTCAGGTAGGTGCTAAAATATTTTTTGGCAGGATGTAATGAAAGGAGAGGATTTAAACTACCCTCACTCCTGCCAGTTTTGTTTCTTTCACTGACAAGCAACACCAAGACCTACATCAAATGCAGTCACAAAAAGGCTCAAGTCCACTTCTCATCAGTTAATTATCTTCCTCTTGTCACCAGACTTTAAAGGCATGAATTAAGTACTTTTTTATCTTTTTTCTTTTTTTTTTGCATTCTTTTGAGAGCTGTATTTAACAGGTGACCTGTGACGCTGGGATGCTCGGGGGGGCATCTGCTCTCTTAAAACCTGTGCTTCTAAACCAGTGACCAACAGAGGGCTGGGCTCACGCTCTTACCACAGCTGGGATACAACTCCTCTTTATTTTGCTATTTTTAATAGAGAGAAAACATTAGCAATAGATACTTTATATAAAAATTCACCCAATGATGCAGTGAAAAACATCATGCAACTACATTGATTTAGAAGCTCAAAATTAAAACCCAACCAAAGGGACATTCAGGGCACCAGGACTGGTGGAGCTGATTTGTAAGGAAGCTGATTTATTAAGCCTGGGAGCTGCTTTATTAGGAAGCCTGTGATTACCCTGGTGCTACCTGAGCAACACACACCTGCAGCACACACAACATAGCAAAGAATAAATGAAATTTAATAATACGTGCATGTAGGAGACAGTAGAGTAAACGCACAGTTATAGTAAGTGGCTAGGAGTGATTCTGAAGGGAAATGCTGTACAAGCGATATTGCACGATTGGGGCACATTAAATACTGTGCAAAGGGGCTCTAATTTACCATGTAGTGCAAGACTAAAAGTCTCTTCTACACAACATCAGCGAGGCAACACAGGCTTCCCTATTAACAAACCACAGACTCTAGTTCTGGCCCTGGCAGTGCCAGAATCGCAGGAGTAGCAGGGTACCACCTCCCTTCCCCGACTTATTCCTAATTTCACCGCTCCTCAAAACTGAAAAAGGGACCCAGGATGCCAGGAGGAACTACATTTGAAAATCCACAATCCACTCGTTTGTTTCTGTGTTTGCCTTGAAAACTAACTCACCCCTATCCACTTTGGACAGACCAAAAGCTAGAAAATATCAGGCCTTAATACCACCCTAATAGCACTATATAAATTCTACAGAACTCAGCACCTTCACGTTGCACAAGCAGCTGCAAACAAAGTTTGTACAAAGCAGCTGTTACTACGAAATGGGAAAAAATAACAGAGAACACACGAAATGCTTATGCTCCCATCAGTGCTATTCCAGAGGCAGAAAAGAAGGGTTTTTTCCCAAAGCCATGGACTTTTTCCCATTAAAAGAAAGAGGAAAGTTGCAGCGCTGTCTCACTGGCTTCAAGCAAAAAACTGCTCTGCTCTCAGCTTGAAAGGGCTGCCCTGGAGAGGATCCAGAACGAGCAGCAGCAACACCACCCAGAAAAGGCCACCAGGGAAACGCCTTGGTTTTGCAAGTTCATGGGAATTTGAGTTTTGAAACACAATCTTTCCTCGCTGCCTGAGATTTCCTCATCATAGGAGAACTGGCAACCTTTCCAATGAGACTCTGTCTGTCAGCAAAGAATAAAGCCCTAAGGACGACTGCGCTGCCCGACTGCCAGGAGGTAAAGGTCACCAGGTTGGAGTGGCAGAAAACTCTCTGCTTTGGTGGCAAGAGAGTAAAAACTGCATTTTAGGGTTGCTGAGACCCCAGGGGACAGCTTGTCCTCTAAACAACACTCCAAATGTCCCAGCATGACTAGAGGAGCAAAAACCACCCCCCTTGGTGCATTTTTCATCTAGAAGCAGAGAATGGTTTATGTTGGAAGGACCTCCTTGAGTCCCATCTCCTGGTGAAGCTGGGCTCCAGGCACAGCAAGGTCAGGTTGCTCAGAGCTTTTTCCAGTGAAGGATTGAAAGTCTCCCCATGTGGAAATTCCAGAGTCTTTCTGGGTGACCTGTTCCAGAGCTTACCCACGCACACTGGGAAACATTTTGGTTTATAACTAAGGAGAATGTGCCTTGTTGCACATGGGCAGTGCTGGCTCTCAGCCTCTGGGGATGCATTTCTCTGGAGAGCCAGGCTCTTGGGCACTGGTCTCTCCTGTTTAACTGGTGATACCATTCCACATCTCTCACTATTTTTCCCTCTCCCCCTTCAGACTTACACTGTTGTGTTACTGCCGTCACGCTCTCTCCGAGCACAGCCTACATTTATTTCAGCCCCAACTTTTACTCTGGATTTACTCATCCCCTCCCCTTGCTGCTGAGATATTATCCCTGCCTGGGATACACACCACAGCCATCTTCCTAGCCATGTTGGTTTTAGGGCTTCATTCTCCTCCATGCCAGCTGTAAGTCATCAGTACAACGTGACTGCAAATTAAAAAGAATCCTATTCTTCCAGAGCCAAAAAAAAAGAAAAAGCAAGTAAATTGCCAATTCCCACCTATTACCCAAATCACACAACCGTGTCATGTCTTTTCCTTGCAATCCCTACCAAGATTCCTCCCTTTGCAGTTAACTCCACACAGTCAATAGCGTAAGCTCTTCGTGAGAAGGGCCACATCTTCCTCTGGCTGTGTAAATTATTGGTCTACACGGGAGCTCCCAGAGTAACAGATAGTGGAATCATATGATATTTTTAAGAAATAGGAAAAAACTTCAAGGTAGCTAAGTTATCCATACAGCAACTCTGAAACAGCAGCATAATTATATTACAATTGTTCTTTTTTTAAAACCACCTATGAATTATCTCGTACCATGAAAAAGTGACAATGGTATTATGAAAATAAAAGATACCAAAAGGCACAACTTTGAAACAAGACGTAAGATAAAACTGAAGAATTTGGCAATGAAGTACAACAAATGCAAGGGTTGATTTACAGCCTACAATACCTAGATATTGTCTGACGTTTACATTGAATTAGGTAAAACAAATCCTGAGCCCTCATAAAATCCCAAAGGTGGTCACAAATATCATTAAGTGTCTACACAATCTCTCTGTCGTGTTTTAAAATTAATATCACTCCCATTTTGTGGCTGGTGAAATGGAGATATGGAGGCTGGAACAAATTATTGCAGAATAACTAGGGTGTGAATCTAGGCTGGTCTGAACAGTGAGTGCCCACATTTATTCCAAGATAAACAGAAGGTAGACGATATCCTGGTTTACAAAGGGCAAAGGAATTCCTAGTTAATGACGCTGTATTTAGTGCAGGATCTGCAACTGCGCAGACACAGCTGCCACAGGGCAACCGGTGTGCTACGTATGTTAGGAAAATAACTTTCAACAGTGCTCACCTGATGGTTCATTTATTGAAGAAAGGATACATTTCTACCCCCAAATTGTACGCTGCACGTTTGAGAAGGTAATCACACTCAAATTCTTTTTCCCACCCCTCCCAAGGATTGAAGCATACATCGCTAAAATGATAAAAAAATTGCTAGTAAAATCTGAAGTTTTTCTTGGGAAAGGTGATTCATATTCCCAGTCATTTGAATTTATTGCCCAGTCTAATTTTCTCTAACAGATTTCCAAGCGTACCAACAACCTGGCCTTCTGAAGATAAAACTTAATACACTATGTCTTGCATTTCCCATGGAAAGATAAATACTGTAACAGAAGATAGAGTGAAAATAAATATTTCTGAACAAGGAAAGGACCTTTCAGAAGCATAACCCTACCTGAGTTGTGCTTTAAGTTCAGTAAACCTGGGTCGTCTGCTAGGGTCGTACGCCCAGCACTTGGTCATAAGGCTGTAGAGGGTGGGAGGGCAGTTTGGAGGCATTGGGAGCCGCTCACCGTTCTCGATTCGCCCAATCACATCATTGTTCTTCACTCCCTGGAAGGGCTTTACCCCGTGCATGAGGATCTCCCACATACACACACCTGAGGAACACACACACACAGAGATGTTTTCCCGACTGTGAGTGAAGGAGACACCTACTAAAAAAGAAGCAAACCCCAATTTTGCACAGCCAAACAAGGCGGTTTCCCCTGAAATGCATAGCTGGGGAATGGGTTCTGACTTACCGGCTGGCAGCGCAGAGGAAGGATGTGTGGCAGGATTACACACGCAGGATCAACCCGAGCTAGTTATGAGGAAGCATGACCCACAGCTGGCTCACGGCAGCCCCCCCTCACCTCTCACTACCTTTTTACCCATCGTAAATCACAAGGGGTTGCTCATATTCAAATCTACCTTTTTTTTTTTTTACCAGGTAGCATGAGCTGTGTTTGCTTTTCCCTCTGACGAGTTCCACCCGGCTTGTTTCGACAGGCAGAGCCTATTTTCACTTTGAGGGTGTTTTAACGTTGGCATCGATCCGACTTTTTTGGACTGAAACCATGTAATAGAACAGTTTCTGTTGAAACCGTGTTAAAAGCCCAATGGGAAAAATGGTCTGTCAGTTCAGGACTGGCCAAAATGTTCCACAGACTTCATTTTTCTAACTCTGACTGTACTGAAGTTTTCTTCCAGCTATTACAAACCTGCTAAAATTCACATACCCTTCACTTAAAAACTTTCAAATTTTATTTTGTAAAAAAAGGTGAACCCTCACTTGTGTGTCCTGCTCCTATTTCAAACCTCATCATCTTTGTTCCTTCACACAGCCTGTCTTTGCTCTGTTGGTCCAGACCAGCAGCCTGGACCAGACTGAGCACAGGTGATCAGATTCATATAAAAAATTGCAGAATCAGGAAAAAAGATCAAGGCTTCAGGATACTCCCATTTACCCGTATTTTTACTCAGCTTCTGGTCATATTTTGTAAGCAGGAGCTATGACAGAGAAATTAAGTGAGAACCTAACATGAAGTATGTGGAAGCAGGACATGACGTAGGCTGATCTACGCACTACGCAAGGAAGCATCACCGTAAAAGAATTAAATATAAAACAGAAACAGCAAATAACAATGGTGTAACAAAAAGAAATCAGAGGTAAAATCAATGGTAAAAAATAATCTCCGTTATGACTACGACCTAATTTCCTTGTACCTTCATTTCTTTCAGCTTCTTACTAATGGCAAAAAAAGCACTTGAAACTTTAGGTTTACTGAGTCAAAAAAGGAAAGAAAAATACAGAGATGGAAAAATGTGCTGGAAGAAACCAGATTTTCAGTAAGTATGGTAAAACCAGTGCCAAATATCTGGAAATTATTCACTTACAGCAGTTAAAATGAAACATTCAACCACTCCAACAAGACACTTAAGAAACCCCACCAGTCAGTATTCACTTACCAAACATCCACACATCGCTCGCTGAGGTAAACCGTCGGAAGTTGATTGACTCTGGAGCCATCCATTTGATAGGCAATTTCCCTTTGGAAGCTAGAGGGAAGGTAAGACAAAGCAGGGGTTTATTCCTGGCACTGAGCTCAAACACAGATTTCGTTCCTCTGTCTAGAGAGAAGAGCAGCACTTTGCCCACACATTCAGACTGACCCAGCTCCTTCAAGTTTTAAGTTAATTCTTATTTCAAGAAGCAACTGTTGCGGTTGAGAAGGTACTGGAATCAAATTGGAAATAGTCACAAAATCTCAGCAAGGGAGTAGGTGTTTTTAAATGACTCATAAAAAAAGGGGAGGTTGTTTGCTTTTACATAGAACAGGAAAAAGAACCAACAAACCACCAAATAACCCCCCAAACCTCCCAATAAAGCTCCCAACAACAAACAAGAACAAGAAATGATAATTTCAAAAGTATTCTTCCTCTCCTCTCAGTGATTAAAACGACAACACGCAGCTCAGAGTGATATACAACAAATGAAACGAAGCATAATGAAGTGTAAGGGGACAGATAAAGGATATTTTAAAATATATGACTGAAACAAGAAATATATTGAAGATCAGATTTATGAATACATTGTTCCATAATATAAGATATAAAATTCTACTGTTTGATACAATACATGCAATCTCTATTCTCCTGCTGCATTTCCCATCTACCAGGCACAGCAGGACACCTCACAGCTGCTGGAGCCACTTAAGATCAGCATTTCATCCAAAATGGGAGAAAAAGTAGACTTTTTTGTACTGAACCTCCCTCATCCAGTGGCACCCGAAGTATGCAGCCCACAACGACAGCACAAACTCTAAATTTACCCATAGGTAACCCTGAACTCATTGTAGGCTACCTTCATCATGCCATGAATACGAATATTATCTCAAACAAGCCTCAAATGTGGATGATCTTCTAAAAATCGTGAAGCAAAGCATCAAAAGCTTGTCCTAAAAAGTGGAATTTTACCTAGACATTAACTTCCTACTTTTTGCAATTTCAATCAGACCTTGTGATTCTTCTTCTTAAGCATTACTGTAGGAATTTACTGCCATCTGTTAAACTGTTAAATAGCTTCCTTTTTTATAACTGTTAAATAGCTTCCTTTTTTATACCCGTTTAACAGCTAGACCAAGAAAATCTGGTAAATTCTCCTTGGAATTCCCCAAGGAACTCACTATTGTGGGAAGTAACTGGCCTGCAAGAAGGACCCAGAGCGTTGACCTACCTTTATAGTAAGTACTGTCTTCCATGTATCGGGATAAACCAAAGTCACCCAATTTCACGCAGTCAGTGGCAGATACCAGCACGTTTCTAGCAGCAATATCCCTGCCAAGCAGAGGAGACATTATTTCTAGTAATTAAAAAAATGGAAGTGGTGAAATGTCATTTGGAAAAAAACGTTAAAGCCCAGAAGTATAAAGACCTTTGAGAGGACTGAATTATTTGCCTAATTATGGTTTGGGTGGGCATGGACAGGAAAAGATGACTATGTATTTGTATACTGATATTGAGAAGTCTGCAGAAACACCACAGTATGTTTGATCCTTATGAGTAATAGCCATAATCTGAAAATATAACCGTCAATGTCAACAACAGAGGAAAAAGTGCTATTCTTCATCTATTTAAATATCACAGGCTAAAAATGTTTAGAATTGATGGAAAGTAGAAAATCGGTCTCCTGACCCTGCAAAGGTAAGGAACTGGTTCAAGATCTCAGACTGCAAGAGGCTTCCTAATAAGGAGCTGGGTTTTTAGTGACACCACAGGGATGATGAAAAGACTTGGACATTTTTCCCTTGCAGCTTCCCAGGCAAAAAAACCCCACTGCCTGTTGATTCTGGATTTCAGCAGGTCGACTAAATATCGACAGATTTAGCTTTGAGCAGTGAATTAAGCTCAGCAAACTGAGCGGTGCTACCACCTCCCATTTCTGTACAGTATGAGTAAGTTGTATTTTGAAATTTTATCACTAGAGTTAAAATAAACAGCTACTTGGCCAAAATTCAAGTGTCTGTAACAATTGTAAGGGCTTGTTATTATGATGGTTTTATTATATACATATATATACAGCTCATACTTAGATATACATGTGTTTGCATGTACAATATATACAACACAAAATTTGAATGTATGTATTTAAACACAAAAAAAACGCTCAAAACTGAAATGGTACATGATAATGGGTGCTGTGAACTCTTAACTGCATACAATAAAAGGTTAAATCCAGTCTCTTCTCCCTAGAAAGCTCATGTTCAAATCCAAAACACACCCAGAAGGAAATTTAGGTTCACTTTTTGGTTAAGCAAGTACTTGTATTTTATAAATATTTCCTTTTTTTCTGTTCTTTACTTAAGAGACGGTTGTGCTTTGTTTTGCTTTTCTGTATTTAGAAGATCACAGATGACTCACAGCTTTAAAAAAATATTGTAACCACAAAGCAACAACTGAGCTGCAATCTATTCTGATTAAAATCCAGCACCATCTCCGAGTCAATCCCGGAGTGCACCAGCAGGTGTCACTCTTGAAAAAGGTGTAATTTTGGTGACAGCGTCTGAAAAAAAGACATACTAATGTGGAGACTGACATAAAAGAGGTAAATGGATTTGAGGAGTTTCGAAGTATTGCTGCTACACATTCATCCTACGTCAAGTAAAAGAAACACAAAGGGAAGCCTTCAAAGAATCCAGCTATGTGCTGTGTTTTGCCTTCACTTGAGCAAGTGTATCTAATAGCCAGAACACTGCCAGTCAAAAAAGACACCTCATATTCCCTAAAATTTCAAGCAGTTGTGTATAAAAATACACCCGTACACATACATATGTATAAAATCTTACCTATGTACAAATCTTTTGCTCTCTAAGTAGGCGAGTGCTGTGCTAAGCTGGTACGCGTAGAGTATCAGAGAGGCCAGATCCAAGCTGTATTTTCTTACTTGCAAAAATGACCTCAACTGTTTGCACAAAGAAGGAAAAAAAGAAAAGAAGACAAAAAAATTAATGAATTTGAACAAGGCATGTCTCAAACTGTATCAATCAGGACAGGGAACTGCTGGAGAGGGGACAGCAGAGGGCTACAAAGATGAAGAGGGGCCTGGAGCATCTCTCTTAGGATGAAAGGCTTGGGTCGTTTTAGTCTGGAGAAGAGAAGGCTGAGGGGGGATCTGATCAACATCTATAAATACTTAAAGGGTGGGTGTCAAGAGGATGGTGGGTGTCAGACTTTTTTCAGTGGTGCCCAGAGACAGGACAAGAGGAAATGGGCACAAACTTGAACATAGGAAGTTCCATCTAAACATGAGGAGGAACTTCTTTCCTTTGAGGGTGGCAGAGCCCTGGGACAGGCTGCCCAGAGAGGTGGTGGAGTCTCCTTCTCTGGAGACATTCCAAACCCGCCTGGACACGTTCCTGTGCAACCTGCTCTGGGTGGACCTGCTCTGGCAGGGGGGTTGGACTAGATGATGTCCAGAGGTCCCTTCCAACCCCACATCATTCAGTGAGTCTGTGATCAATGCACATGCCTTTCCTTAAGACTGGATGAGGCAAGAAAATCACTTGCCATGAAGAAATTTGACTCTGGGTTAAATGAAACCATTAGCCAAACAAACAAAAATGTTTTGTGCATTTCTTTCAGGCTCCTTGTGAAGACTGAGAGCATGTGCTGCTGCTGTTCCAGAGCAAAGCACTCGTGCCCTTCTGCATCCTTCCCTTGCGAGCTACGTACATTTTTGGCCTAAATAATTTCAGAACAAAACAGCACAGGGCCAATCCGAACACCAATCAGATCAACACTGTTTTGGAAGCGTTGATTTTAATCTACATTTGCTAAAACAACTGGGTTTAGCTCAGAGTGGCCAATATCTATGCAAATTTCTATAAGCTATATTCCTAGTATAAGGCACCTAATGGAAGGTGGCACTAGAGTCTCCTTATGAATTAAAACAAGACTTTGAAAAGAGATTTGAGCGTTGGAAAGGAAATTGTCATTTTTTGACAGAAAATGACTTCTCCACTAAAGGTTTTTCTGCCTTTTTTTTTTTCCTTGGACAACATGCTGCAGTTCAATAAACGCAACTACCTTACAGTGCAATGAAATATTACTTCAGCTCGTATTTTCAAAACCACATAGCTCAAAGAAAACAAATTAATTATAAAAACTGAGAGCTAGTTTTGTTTAAACCACTGATCCAAAAGACATAATAATAGGAAAGTCATCTTATCTAGGATTTCTGCTGCAGAGTCTGTACAGAAAAAAACCCTAAAAAATTCAGTGTTCCAAGGGAAAATGCAGAACTACTCAGGAAGAATACATGATGCATCACATAATCTCACTTCTAGAAGGTACGTTTGCAAAAGCCGTTTAAACGATATTGCATTATCATCATCTTGACCCAGGTCACGCTCTCACTCCAGAACAGCAACTGAAGTTCTCTGAAAACAGTGACTGAATCACTTTGGTATGAGCTGATGCAGTTCCCTCAGCGGAGGAGTTAGGTCAAGTTCTGCCCCTCCTGTTTCTGAGTCCACAATCCCACAAACAAGTATGATACCATGTTTGAGGAGAGCGCCTTGGCTCAGAAATGAGGTTTTCAGTCTTTTGTAAAGGTATCTGTGAGTTTAAGGAGAGAAAACCGAAGTTGCATGGGGATTTTTCATACCTCTCCAAGAGTGCAGAGCTCCATGATTATCCAAACTGGGTTTTCTGTAATAACTCCAATGAGCTTCACAATGTGAGGATGATCAAACTGACGCATTGTTACTAGAAGGAGAAGAAACAAGTTGGTGTGTAACACAAAATCTTTTATTTTTTTAATAAAAACAAGGAAGTCGGTTAAGAAGCATTTAGTCTAAGACCAAAAAATACAATCACTGTTCTGCAAGACTTGAAACAACTGCTTGGAAGGAATAATGGCTGGTCATTTAATGTTCTCTGGGCAGTATGAAACGCTGCTTGCTTTAGCAAACTGCTGTGGAAGGGGAAAGTCAAGTCAGGGTCTCTGGCTCTTCTGCCCTGGTTGAGTAGAACAGAAGTTAACATAATGACCTATCAATCCAGTGCACGACCAATTAACCTGTGCCTTTCTATTGGAAGAGGAGGAAGGAGGAAACATTATATTTAATTCAACGCCTGGGAAAAACATCTGTTAGTTTATGACATCGACAAAAATCTCATTTAATCATTATGTTCTCATCTCATTTTATTTTTCATGGAATTAATTAACTTTTCAGTCTCAGCAGCACTGTCACAGTACACTTTTTGCAGTAAGACCTACAAGTTATAGAATCATAGAATGGTTAGAGTTGGAAGGGACCTTAAATATCATCTAGTTCCTACACCCCTGCCATAGGAAGAGACACTTCCCACCAGACCAGGTTGCTCCAAGTCCCATCCAGCCTGGCCTTGAACCCCTCCAGGGATGGGGTAGCCACAGCTTCTCTGGGCAACCTGTTCCAGTGTCTCACCACCCTCACAGGAAAGAATTTCTTCCTAATACCTAATCTAAATCTACCCTCTAACAACTTAAAAACATGCTATTTTCCTGCAAGAAATTTATATGGGCAAACTTAAGACAACACATTCTTTAAAAAACGATGTGTTATGAATAATACAGAAAAAAAACCAGTAAAACAACCATCCCTATCAATGACACAGTTGAACACATTAATAAAAAGGAATAAATAATCTGGTGAAATGTCAAATGGGCAGTAACAACTGCTGAAATACTACGCAGAGTTGAAGTTAGATTCCTCAACCATTTGATTCCCCTCTTCCTTTTTGAAGCAAATGGAATTTGAGAGAGGGAAGCTATTTCTGGCACCTTGAAAAAGTATGCATTGCTAAACTAGTTTATCTGAACCCAATGCTAGTATTAAAATTTCAGTAAATAAACTGGATATTCCAAACAAACCCCACTTATTTAGCTTTAGGGTTCTCTTGTGCTAATCGAACTCAAAGCAATTTACAACGTTTTATAACATGGAAATGTTGCTTCACTGATGTAAAAATTAAGAAGGACCACAGTTTTAATTATCAAAGCAATAGGAAGGCAAATAACACAAATAATTTTATATCATATTGTCTTACCAGTTTTAAATATAAAATACTCCATGGTTGGAAATTACTTCCCGGAAATTAATTCAATCAATGCTAACTCACAAGCTCACAAAGGTAGTGGAGTTATTGTATCATTTTGCCATCCAGCTTTTTGAGGTAAGAGGGAAGAACTCCTTGCAGAAAGAAGCAATTTACCAAAAAGGCAGTGGAAGATCAATACAAATCTCCCCAAACCAGGTGGTTTCTATTTTAGCATATACAAAAGCATGAATAGGAATACACTGCCCTGCAGAAGTGGAGAGCAGTGAAGAGACAGGTGCTGCTCAAAATAACGTCTCCTTTCATCAACTTTTCATTCTGAGGTGTTCCTCTTTGCAAGAATCAATGCTAAATCTTTTCAGCATTGAAAACCCCACCAAGAGCAAACATCTAAACCCCTAAAATATTTTAATATTCCTCATATTAAAATATTAGGAAATAAATTTCTGAATTCAGTGCCATAACCAACTCTGCCTCTCCAGACGTTGCATTTGGGCCTTTTGAAGAATGCTCTGAAAAAAATTGAGTCAGTACCTTCTGAGCAAGTTTACAATCTGAACACAAACAAGAGAAAGGTAATAGATGGAAATCAGAATTTAAAAAAAAAAAAAAAAAAAGAAACAAGAAATGGTGAAACTATTAAATGAAAATTGAAAAGCACTATTTATCTGTCTACGACGTTGGCATTTCCTAATCTGTCAAGCTCAAAGCACAATAAGGAGCATTCAATGAGCAATTATTTTCTACATTGTTAAGAGACAGCAGCCTACCTTTGACTGCTAAGTTATTACTATACGCAATGGTATTTACTTTTCCAACAGCTAGAAACGTAATGGAAAAAATTATAGTAATTTAAGAAAAATCTGACATCCAAAAATATGAAGCCATTAACTATAAACACAGATTTTTCTGAACAATTAGAAAAAAATTCCTTGAACAAAGGAATAGTGAATAAAAGTATACTGTAACATCTGGCCACCACCAGGTAATTTATTAAGATAATACAATACCTTTACAAGACTTGCAGATATACAATAGTAGAGGATAATAGGCAAAAATTAAGGCCTGAGTCTCATCTCTTCATTTGCTTACAAATGCAAACAGCAGAGAAAGCAGTAACCACAATATTCTTACAGAAGTTTTCCGTTAGAATTCATCTCAACAAAAAGCCTTCCTCCATGTGTGAAATTTACCATTCAGGGAACACAGTATTTCTGGGCAATTAGAAAATTGGTTTATTCTATCATAATTTTTAATTCTGAATTTTCAAAACAGATCTCTCTTCTGACATAACATTTTTAGCAACTTTGTTAACAAAGATACCCTCCTGACCTTATAAAGTAATAAACTCAAACAAGTGCTACACCTTTTTTTAACTCATTAAGGAGAAAGAAGGAAATACGTGGGATCTCTAAGATTCCCAAACTGGTTCTGAAGCCTTACAGGAGTCAGGTATCACTGTTCAGTTTTGAAAAAATAAAACCCTCACATAGAATCATATACATGGGCAATGGAAGGACGTAAAACAGTCTTCCTGGCACGAATTGCAAGAGAGAAAAAGGTCATGCTATATATTAATAAAAAAGATTTACATTAGTAGCAGAATTTCCTGGCACAGATGGCTGCAGTCTTTGCAAGGACCAGCTACAGAAGCTACCCCAAAATTAGTATTTTAATACTCACAGGCTTCTTGTAAGAATTTTTCTCTAACGCTGTCTGAGGTGCAGTTTTTACATGTTTTGATTGCAACAGCCATAGCTGGATTTTCCTGAAAGACATTATTGAGAAATAACTGAAATACAGCCCACCAAATACAAGCCACCAAAAGAGAAGTCCATTTAAATTCTTGCAAAACTACTTTAGAGAAAATTACTATTAACTGTAATATCTTTAGTTAAGAAATTACATTTTGAGAGCTTCAATGTTAAAATATTATCATAATCGAGACACCCAGCATATACCATTTACATCTAATGCCCTTAGGAAATATTCAATCTATTTTAAGCTATGTTAAATCATACAAAAATTATGACAAAAGATAGTAAGTTTAACTGAAAAGTACTGTAAATTTTTTTTTTCATTATTGAGGATGGTGAACTCTTGACAATATTTAGCAGAAGCAAAGGACACAAGTAGGTATCTGGCTAAAAAACACACTTCACCTATGCAAGCGAGCAACCTGGAAAGCCAAATAAAGGACTTTTTGTGGCTCTTGCAGGGCAAAGACTGGCTGTAATTTTGAATTACAAAGGAAAGCAAAACAAAGATTTTACGTATTGGCTTCACAAAGTTCTATCGAGGGCTTAAAACAGAACACATGTATTCAAACTCAGAAACAGCCTCTGCCACCTGATTGCTGATCCTCTCGATCCTGACCAACGAGAAGCTCTGGGAGAGCCCACAGGAGGCCTCTGAGCTCAGGCCTCGTCTTTCATCTTCTCCTGCTTTGGTGTGTTTTTCATATATACCCTTTCCATAAGTTACAGACAGCACAAGGAAACTGCAAGTGTTTTTCTCCTGAAAAGAAGCTTTGGGTGTTTGAGCTTCAAAACACCACGACTTACTTTGAAAATGGGATTTTCTACAACATAGCATTGTAAAAAACGTGGTGCTCAGAAGATGTTCACTCATACAAGTTGTTCATGGGTTGAAAGCAGCTCAAGTACTTAAAAATGAAGCTTCTACATTAGATATAGGCCTGCTCAAGGACTAGGATGTCTTCTTTCCAACTGGGAAATTGGGAATTATGCATTGTTGAATGGGAAGATTACAAATGCACCCTTCCCCAAAAGGCTATGGGGTTAACGTATGTCCTCACATAATTTTTAAGGCTCATGCTTACTCTGCTTTAAATATATTTTTACAGAAAAACACTACCAGAATTAGAATAAGATTTCTATTTTTCAGACTTAAATGTCTATTTTCTGAGTTACTCACAACATAGCTCTTCAAGCTGACTTTGCAGGAGAATATTGACTAAAACCTTCTCTCACACATAAACTGATTGAAATACTGGTGGGAAATTAAGATGATTTTATTCCCTTCGGAAATCAGGATTCAATAATCAACACTGGATGAGACCTGTGGAGCCCAGCAAGACCAATCCCTCTCCTGGTGTTACAGATAGAGTTTCTGAAACACCTCATAACCAACATTAGCATCTAAAGGAAGAGTTTCAGAGTCTGCAACCAGCAAAGACTCCAGACATTTTGCAAAATAAATATGGGAAAAGGCCTGATATTAGAGTTTTGCTGATGTTTTGGTTTTGGATAAGAGACAGAATAGCAAGGATATATCAGACTGGCAACACTTTGTGAACCGAGCAGCAAACACCATTTTAAATGACACTTCTGGATTAATCCCACAGCAGCACTGTCTTTACAGGCTGATTTATTTGAATCGCTTACATCTGAGCAACAGGATCCTGTATGTATACATACATTTTCCATTCAGTAACCTATAAATATAGGCTGGATGTGATATTTCAGGAATACCTGGTAGTAACAGTATTTGAGAAGAGGTGGATGCTGCACAGTCACTAGAATAAGAACTTTACAAGTGCAACGAACAGGGACAAATGAGATTTCTTGGATTCAAGTTTGAGCCATCAGAACAAGAGGCCAGAAATCTGCCCTACGTTTTTGCATGAGCTGAGTATATGCAAAGATTATATATTAACTTTTTTTATTCTTTTTTAACTAGAAAGGTTTTATTGTGAAGTGAGGCTTACCGGACTCATGTAAACTCCTTGGTGCACATCTCCAAACTGTCCTTCACCAATGCAGCGCCCCAGCTCAATTCTCTCCCTTTGAATCTCATAATCTCTGGCTATAAGAATATAACACACTTAAAACATCACATTTCTGATGAAGGGCAAAGAAATAATCCACAAGATACAAAACTCAAAGTAAGTCACTCAAATGTCTCACAGATGAATAACTAAGATTAACATTTGCTGCACACCAACCTATACAAATGCTGTGTACACACAGTGGAAACCTCTTAAACAAATATCTGAGTCAAAGCAATGAAAAAGGAATTGCAGAATCTAATTTGCTAAATTGACTACGATGCATTATTTATTTCAACGCAATAGACATAATTGAATCCTTCTTAATTATAGCTAGTAAAAGACAATACAAATAGCCTAGGGCAATACCGGTTACATGAAATACAATCTTAGCACACGTGCCTTTATATGTTTAAGAGAACTCCACTATGCGGTATTTTAGATTTTGGAACCATCAAATGAGCCCAGAGAATTTTTAAAGAGGTAACTGCAAGAAAAAAAAAAATAGAGGAACAAGAGCATGGCAAATAAAGATCAAATGAAAGTGCAAAATTTTGAGAGCCCTACACCTCTACCAGCGGGTAACTGAAGTAAAATTGAAATGTTTTGTGAACTTATGCAATTTTGTTAACTTCGTGGTTTAACAGACTGAGAATATACTGATAAAAATGGCTCAGTACTTCAGCAAAACATTTAATCAATTGCAATTGAATCACTTCATTTGCAATTTAATGTCTAGCAGACATGGAAAAATATTTCAGGAATAGCAGAAAAGCATGTAAAGTATATGTTTTCACCTCTACTTGTATTATTCAGAGAAAAAAAATATAATCAACCAGCTTAGGACATCACGACTGATGGTTTTGACTTCATTAAGACTACGGAAATAATGTCACCTAGAGCTGGATAACAAAGTGATAAATGCCTTTTTAATTTTTTTTGTTTTTAAGTTATGCATTTTCCTCTTTAAAATCCCAAAGCTAACTGGTTTAACTATAAAGAAATAATGTTTATTAAATGAAAGTGAATAGTAAACTTAAAAATTCCACATCATTCCAAACTGCAAGCATACAGGGATGGGTAAAAGGGTCTCCTGTTACCTTCATCTATTCCATAGCTTTCTGCAGTGCAATTAAGAGAAAAATCAAATGCTTACTTAGATAAAGCTTCTCAAAATCAAGACAAGGACAAACATTTTTTAACATTTTTTTTTTAAATGAAGAAATATACTGATGCAATTTTAAGTTTACATTAGCAGAAGTCACAGGTCTTTTCTTATGATTTTACAGACTCAGTCCTTTGGGAGCTGAACACTTGAGTCCACTTCAATCTGGCAAAGAGCTTAACGAATTTTGCTTCAACAGCCCATCTCGTGGGCTTTGAATTGAAGGCACACTTAAGAGTTCAGCATCATCCAGGCCTGGGACCACAAGTAATTACTGCCATGAGAATTTAAATGAACATATTAGGAAAAAAAAAAACAAATAAACCTCACACAAAGTTAATATGTTAAGGGAAAAAAAAAAGTTTATCACAGTACTTTTTGATCCTGCAATTAGTTTAGTAGAATCATGTAGTGACTTACTGCAAGACATTCAAAACACATTGTTTATTTCTGGAAAACATATATTCTTGCTTTTCAAATATTTATGTTCAAATATATATGTTTTTCAAAACATATATTCTTGCTTTTCAAATATTTTCCACAATAGTGGAAACTGTGCTGTGAACGCTGAGGTGCATCATGAAACGTTGACACACAGTAAATTCTAGAAAACCTAAAGGAGATTCATGGTTCTCCAGCAGAACACGGTGCCGTTGACCACCATCCACCCCTCTCACACTAACAACACCCAACGTCTCTGCAGGTCAACTTATCAACCTGTTGTCTACTTCTAGAGAAATCCTTGGTTGCCAAAACACAACTGTAATTTCACAAACACAACTGTTAAAATCAGAATACCAGACTTCCATGTTAAATTCGTTAGCCTTGACAGATTAACATTTTATTATAATTCAAATATGCCCTAAGACAAAATCCTCGTGGTGGCTAACGCATCATCTTTTTGACTTAAAAGATGAAAAGACTCAGAAGAACTCGGTATTTTTTGATTTTGTTGCTGAAGTGTCTCATCTTTAACAAAATTGCACGTGGTACAGATGACTTTCCTTTATCAAGGAATTTGAGAGCAGCAAGTCTGTCCCAGAGCAGGGGTGAGATACAGTCAGACACCAAGACACAGCAGCTTTCCAAATGGTTTGCTCTTATCACAGAAATCTTATCCATTCTTTAAATGCTGTGTTCTGCATCACAATCAAAAAATCTACATTTTGAGACATAAGAAGAATTTCACTGAGAACTCACTGACAGCAGCAAAACAGAATCTGGTTTTATTTGCTTCAAAAACCTGAACTTAGCACTGAATTGATCAGTTTGCAAAACATCATGAAGAATATTTTCTTTGCACACATATTACTTAAGGCTGAAATACAACATTCAGTCCCTGCTAAACCCAGAAAAAGCTTAGAAAGAAAAGTTCCCAGGTCAACCATTGTACTTACTTGATGGCATTGTATAAGTATCTTCTTCATCTATAATCTCTGCATAGTCATCTGTCTCTGTAAAGGGAGGAATTGAAGAGTTTCGGGAAAAGCAGATGAAAACAATTCTCCAGAACAATATCTCCAATTTATCAAGGCTGATATGTCGCAACCCCCAACTTCAACACTGCTGGGACGCATTTACAATAGCATGAATAAAACTTGCTCATGCATAATTTATGGTATGATAATGACCCCTGTGCCAATTATAACACGTCACATAGATGCATTCAACAAGGAGTAAAAAGGAAGATTCATTTGCGCTTAAAAAAGTTTGAGCTGTGTAACTGAAACCCATCTAAGCTGTTGACTTAGAATCTTTTAAACAAAAAATTCCACTGCAATAAGGAGAAAACATTATTAATGGGTTAAATTGCTTTACCTTCAATAAAGAGTGAATAAGGGTTTGCTAGTTTTTAATGTCAAACAGGCAGAGCAGACAGTAAAGATGTTCCAGGGCAGCATCTCCCTACTGTCACTGGGGTAAGGGAAGTTACTTTCCATAGAGTCTCCTATAGTGAAAAGATCTTTTAAGTCACACTCTTGCCTTACACCCCTTTTTCTTGCATTAGTCTCAATTTTCCTTGTTTAGTGGAAATTCACCCCCAGTTTTGCTGTCAAGGATCAACCTCTCATGGACAGCGCTTGAAAACAACCCATTCTCAAGAATTTTCAGTAAAAGGAGAGTCTATTTCTTCCTCTGTTTCAAACTTAAGACTTTTACATCAGCTGTTCTCAAAATGGTTTAAATGGTGTCAAGTCATATCAGAAGGTCCTTCTCTTGCCCTGAAGAACTTCCAGTGTGTGTGGGTCATTTCCTAACGGTCAGAGAAATTCCTCTAGGCCACAAGAGCGAGACCATTTTTCACTTCAAGGCCGTTAAATTCTACTCGCCAACTTCTAATGCACAGAGAGGGTCTCCAAATTGAGTTAATATCAAAGCCACTGTGGTTTTCAGGGATGTTTCTAGGTGATCAAATACCAGGCCATGCCTGAAAGCCCTGATTTTCTGATTTCCCCCCCTTCTGCCCTGGAGCATGTGTACATCCCTCCAACTCCCTGCACCGTTTCTGGAGGTTCTGAATGGAGAATGGGACAAAGCCAGAGCGAGACCGGAATGAAGGATGGGATGATCCCCTCTGGCAGTAGCCCTCAGTTCAACCAACTTAAGCCAACTCTGAAACCAGAGCAAGGCTCACAAATATTATAGACGTACATAAACAAGAGGCTTCATTTTCATACAAACTGAATATTCAACAATTAGGAAACTACAAGTTGCCTATAAACTTTGAAGTTCCACACACTTCAGTGAGTAGATACAGTTTCACGATCCTAACTTCCTACTACTTCAATAAAATTAAAGTTATTTTTCTTCCAAACTCCTGTAGGAATATATTGTGTCTTGTAAAAACAGAATCAGGAAATTCTATACCATTTAAATTTTTGCTAGGCAATTTAGATTTGGGACACAGCAAAACTGAGTCACCTAATGAAAACTCAATTAATTACAGAGACAGTGCACAATTCCAAACAGGCAGCACACTCCGAAGGCGCTAATCTCTTTCTTGGTATGGTCTTTTTTCTCCCTACACTATAAATTAATGTTTTTGTAGAAAATAAGCCCCAGTTTGGTCTAAAAATAAGCATCCATTTGAAAGAAATAATTAGTGAGACACCAATGTGATGGGGAGAAATCATTCTGCTTCCTTGTGGTATCATGCTTTTAACATTTAAGCGTGATATATATGAGTCCTTGTTATAAGCAAATATTTGAGGATACCAAAAAGTTCTTAATCTATAAAAAAAAAAAAAAAGGGCTGAACGAAAGATATTATAAACATATTTAAGAAGAATTTTAAAAGTCTGGAAACTAGAACTGGTGCCACACTGGTCTTTAAAAACCCAAAACATTTGTCACACTAGATTATGTGCTCATAAAATGTGATAAATGGTCTGGCTTGTTCATCTCTCTACTTTAAATTAATCAAGTTCATTGATAATAAAAGCATTATCAGAACACCACAGAGCACTTCCCATGGTTTTGATACATTGCCCAAAACCAGCCTGAAACCAAAAATGTCTTCAGTAGCCAATCCAAATCAATTAAATGTATGCAATTAATGAAACAAATATTTTTTTGTTACACATCTAACACTCTGGAGAGGAATATATAATATGAATTGAGGAAATAATTCCTATACACGTTTGACATAGTTTCTGGGAATTAGAGGAGAATTCAATCAAGGCATTAACAGTGATGTGCTCAAAGTGTTCTGCAATGAAGATAACTGACCTCTCTCACACGCAGAACACTTCGAGCATTATTAGTCATGCAGGGGGAGACTACTACCAAGTCTGGTGAGACTATGACCATGTCTGCTAAGAGATATCCCAGATCCCACTGGCTCTCCAGGCTGCTCTACAAAGCAGAATGTGCTACAGCAGTCTCAAGAGCTGAACGCTCACAACAAAGCAGCGATTCCAGAAGATGTTCTATCTTGGAGGCGTTTCCTAAGTCTAATAAAACTAATATTTACAAATATTAGTTTACCACTGCTCTCTTGCACCTTTTAAAACCAGCACTGAACCTTTTCACCTCTTGGCCAACCCTAAATTCTTCTAGATGGAAAGGCCAATAGGTCACTTTTGGACAAAAATAGTTGGTGTTAAAGGTGAGCGAGCCAATTTGAGCTTCACTAAATCACAATGCATTTTTTAAACAGTAGAAAAAATACCTCAGTATATTAAATCTATAATAGCTTATCTATGATTTTAACCACCTCTCTGATATAGAATCATAGAATGGTTCGAGTTGGAAGGGACCTTAAAGTTCATCAAGTTCCAACCCCCCTGCCATAGGCAGGGACACCTCCCACTAGACCAGGTTGCTCAATATTTCCCTTTTCATAACTTTTTCCTCCAGGTAGAGACAGTAATTTATAGAAGATGACAAACACCAATAAAAAGTGATGTAGGGTTAGTATCTGAAACAAAATTTCTGAATTTATGACAGAAAAAAATGCCCTTTGAATTTGTAATGTTTAAGAAAAGAAAGAAAATTTGGGTAGGATTACCTTAACATGACTTATATCTGAAGAACAGAAAGGAGATGAGAATTTATACATCCCCTTTATATTTTACTGACAGGAAGGCCACAAGACACTATCTATTTCTTCTTATCATTTCCTTTGCATACTGCTTTTAATCTCTTTTAGTCCCTCCCATTTATAAGAATAAAGACACATACACTACCAGTCATAGCAGTTTTGATTTTTTTCCATTATTGGAATCCGTTAGAAAAACACTTAAAAATCTCTTGAAAAAATCAAACCCCAAACCCAATTTGCTTGCAGAGGATAGCAAATTTTCTAGAAAAAAGACTTTTAAAGTCTGGAAAAGTTAAATATTTTGTCATAAATTTCAAAGTTTTGAAGAAGAAGATTAAAATCCGTCTTCAAAAAGAGAAGTTTGAGTGGCTAAAAGCTGAAGAATATTTCGTGTATTCAATCTCCATTAATCTATTTTGTACAGCTGCTTTTTAAGCAAGAAGCAGGAGTGGACTCCGGAGCACTGTGATGCTCCCATGCCTGTAAAGCATCATTTCTAGGCTCATTTCTCACCTGTCACTTCCATTGATCTCACCCACCGACCAAAAAAAACCTGTGATACCACCATTTCAATCAAGCTGAATGGACAACTTTTGCAAAGCTATAAACCTTCTTTGCATCATGCCAGAGCTCTCGTTGCAAACACATGCAGTACCACAGCCCTGTGGGTCTGAAATAGTTGGGGTTTTTTTGCCCTTTTCAATTCCAGTTTAGCGGCAAGTGTTAGCTGCACAGCCTGTAAAGTACAACAGTGATTGGCTAACGCCCAAAGCAAGCTGCTTTTTAATATTAAAATCTGTATAAAATTTATGACTGAAATGTGCATTAAGTGGTATACGGATATAAAGGTTGCATATTGCACGTTAGTAACACAGACTAGAAAACATATTACCGTCCCCACTAATTTCATCTGCAGATCCAGGTGGCATGCAAGGAAAGAGAAAAACAGAGGGGGAGAGAGAAGGGACAGAGAAGGGGAAGGGGAAAATATACTATTAAATTCATGAGTAATCCAAAAGTATTCAGACTGCAGTTATCTTATATACCTGACTCAAGAGAAACCAGAAAAGTAGCAGAATTTAAGACTTCTCACCTAAATACCAAGGGACAAAGATACATTCTAAAAAGCTTGTGTGATGACACGAGTTAATGACTTTCAAACACAAAATTAAACAAAAAATTAATTTTGGAGCGGAACTAGTTTCTTTAAGGCATTGTTAAGAAATGTCCATTTCTGGTTTTATTCAATACTTTACTCCAAATTAGATCTCCCACAGCCAGGCGAGTCACTTCAATTTGACTTTGCACACACACTTAGACTTTGGGTAAGTAGAGTTGGAGCTGACCCTATCCAAAGGAAGTGCACTCCTGGTCTATCGCTAACACACGAGTAAGAAATGGAACCATCTAAGTATTAATTACACAGAGCATATTGCAGTTATACAAAGTCAAAATTTAAACAAGTGGCAAATGGGGCAGCTCTACTGGGAAGACATTGAAATGAGCACCATATTCTGCATTTACAGCAGCAGCCCTATCGCACACCAATACCCACAGCACAAGCTGATGCACTTCAGACATTATTTATAAATAAAAGGATAATGAGCATTAACGTTGGAAAAGTAATGCGCCTATTACTCCAATTCTTCTCACCCCTAACAAAGCCAAACTGGTCCAGACCAAACGCTGAACCAGTATGCAGCCAAAAGCATCACCGTATTCAGTATTTAATTCAAAGTGATCTTAGCTGATGCTTATTGTTGCTATTCCATTTCATTCATAAGCATGCTGTATCAGGGGTCCAAGAATGAAGTAAAAATATATTAACCAAAAACCCCATGGGTATACGGGGGCTGCAGAGCCATACAACTGAAATTATTAATACGGTTGTCATTGTAGAATATGATGCTTAAAACTAAGTCCCCCATAAAAACGGGGGCCAGCGAGTGACACGGCACGAAAATCCAATTCAGAAGGAAGGAAAAGGGATAGCAGAAATTTAATGACATTATTCTTGGAACTCTGTTTACCTGAGGCTAAAGTAGTAAAAAAAAAAAACCAACAACCACAGTAAGTGCGTTAGTATATTCAGCTTTTGGGTTAAAAAGGCAGCCTATAAAAGAGCAGTGCAGTACCCTTAGGCGGCGGCTCATGGGAACAGAAGACGAAAGGGAGAAAGCGTCTAGCTTTCTTTACTTTATGCTGACAGTGATTGACTCCTTTACACAGAGGCAAGAAAAGGAAAGAGAAAAAACAGAAACAAATTATTTGGAAATAAAACAAAAGAGACAGGAGAGAACATCTACAATGAATGAACATAAAAGTAAAGGTTTACATTACAGTTCTGTATACGCAAATGGATATAGGAATGTTGTTGAAACTCTAAAGCATACTTAGTTCTTTTCTTCCCCTCTATCTCAGGAAATGTGAGAGGTGGTTTAAAAAGCCATTTAAAAACCAGCATCTTGTTGCTGGTAGTCCCTCACTGTTAACACTCAAGAGTGAGCTCCAGCCACCTTGAGTTGTACAGGCTGGAGGTACAGGTGGTACAAGAGAAGCCCAGTACTACAAAGCAGCATGCTAGGACAGTGTACTAGTCAGAGGTGGGAGGAGTGGAAAAGTAGAATTAGTTTTTAATAAAAAAAGTCACATTTTTCATGGATTCTGGAAACGTAAGAACCATCAAAGCAGCTATACTTACACAAAAGAATCATCTCCACAGAGCTGAGCAGTTTTTAGTGGCCAGATTTTGAGGGATAACATGCAGAATTTTTTTAAAGGTGTGTATTGTGTTCGATCACAGTCCAATCTGGAATCCACATACTGAATTTCACGCGTGCAAATCTAACGGGGAACGCGCTCCCATGTACAACCCATGCTTTGCCAAGATGGCAATTTCAATCCAAAGTTAAAACAAGTGGGCGAGATTTATGACTATAACCTGAACAACCAAGTACCACTATAAAAACTGCTGGGATAAACAAACAGAAATCATTCATCAACTGTGAAAATTTACATGCCATTGAAAATGACAGAACATTAATCAGATTTAATGCTACAAACATAGAAGAGATGCAAGGAGAGGGCAAAATTATTGCCTAAGGCAGTGTATCAGTATTTCCATGTGTAACACCTCACTGCACTCCGAGGGACTTATCTTCCTAATGTCACACAGCACAACGTTCAGCACTCTCGTCCTAACGCACACCTGAGGTAACATTTATAAGAAGCTTTAGACATACTATGAAAGAAAAGAAAAAAATACTGCAGCTATTTTAAGAGACTACTGAAATGAGAATAAAGAAACCCGATGCTCCGTACTGAAACAGAAGAGCAGGTATAGAGTCACTGGAAGCAACACAAGCTGTCGAAAAGGGAAGAGATGTTTCAACTCTTGACCCGTCTGCTCAGGCTACAAACCTAATTTAAGCTTGAAATGCTGAAATGCTGTTCACTCGCACTGATCCATGGGTGGCAGAAGCTGACTGAAACCTCACGAACCTACTTCATATGAAGGGTACGTTGAACAGACAAAGGTGGTTTTAATTCATGACGTCCTGATGCCCTGTGATAAACGGTCCAACTCCTCTTCTGCATTTCTTTGCCTTTATGATTTATTGTCTCAAGTCGGTTCAACTATTCTGCCTTCTACATGGAAGATTGATTTTCTTAAACTCACCACATCTTCACATCCAGCTACAAAACGAAGTTTACTCAGGTAAAAAGTTGATTCTAAGTTAAGAAAAAGAAGTTCCAACACATTTTCAGGAGCTTAGAGAGACAGAGTACCTGCTTGAAATGAGTACTACTTAGAGGGATTTCCACCGTTCCATACTGGCTTCCAGTGGTGTCTACCTAAATGCCCATAAAGCTCAGAAATGCTACTGAAAATTACACTAGTCTTCTTTTTTATTTAGTTTCCCTTCTTAAAGCTAAGTATTCATGAAAATTATAGTGTAAAAAAAAAAAATAATCACTTGCTGTGCAACAGACTACGTTAAAGAGGAAGGGACCAAGCTAAAGGGCCATTACTACTGGAGCTCCTCGTTGGGATTGTCTGAGTAATTACCCAGTACTGGAAGGCTGAAATTGAATTATGTCCCATTCTATTTAGTCACAGAATCATAGAATGGTTAGAGTTGGAAGGGACCTTAAAGATCATAGAGTTCCTGAACCAGTTTGAGGAAAAAAGCCTGAAAAAATATCTATGGAACGAATAAACCTATTTTTTGTCAAGCTTTTGAAATAAAATGAGCACTATGCAGTTGTCGCATCAAGTATGTTTTCATAGAAACAACAAAACCCCAAACCTAATATTGCAGGGAACGTTTCTTTAGTCACACTACAGTGTTATTGCTGGCAAACCAAAAGTGTCTGCTCAAATCAAATGACTGGATCACAACGGAGGGGAAGGACCCTTTAACCCACACCCCAGGCTGAGGAAATCAGTGCGGTAACTTCCACGGCACTGAAAGGGTGGAAATCTGTTCAGACTCTCACCTTATCTTATTAATTAGCAGAAAAGCTAGGTGAGTTGAGAAGCAAGTAACTTTGTGAACTTGGAGACTAAGGACTTGCTCAAGGTTTGTAAAATTAATCTGTAAAAGACCTTAGGCTTGTATGTCTTCCCATCTCGTGATCATACAGCACAGCTTTACCTGCATAGAGCCTTTGTAGTCCTCTAATTACTTAATAATTTGAATGTAGAACTATGTCGTTTATGCTAACACTGTCAGTCTTCCTTTTCAGAAGTGAGCTGTAGATTACGGCATAATTAAGGGAGCAGACCCAGTCATAAGCACTCAAGACCTAAAGAGGGGAGATTTAGGTTAGATGTTAGGAAGAAATTCTTTACTATGAACTTCGTGAGACACTGGAACAGGTTGCCCAGAGAAGCTGTGGCTGCCCCAGCCCTGGAGGGGTTCAAGGCCAGGTTGGATGGGGCTTTGAGCAACCTGGTCTGGTGGGAGGTGTCCCTGCCCAGGGCAGGGGGGTTGGAACTAGATGATCTTGAAGGTCTCTTCCAACCCAAACCATTCTATGATTCTTAAGATAAAATTTTTCATCTTCAAAATTTACTTAAACTTTTCAGTGTTGTCTTTTTGGAGTGACTTGATAAAACAAGCATGTAAAAAAAGCCCAACTTTACAACTTCAGGCAAAGAACACCTTTCCCCCCACCAACTAATTCAACTGGAACTAGGAAATTCAAGGCCTACACAAGAAACTCTTTCAGAGTTGAGCACAGGGCAGACCTTCATTTTGAGCACGGGAATAACTAAATAGAGCACACACTGTGCTCTGCAAGAAGAAGTGATTCAACAAAATTGTGTTTGTCTTTCCATCCTTGCTCCCAGCTTTGCTTGTGATTAGCCCACATCAGCCCCCATACATTCAGGTCCTTTCACATGCCGACATCTCCCTCATTAGGAACATTTTGAAGTGTTGTTAATACTGAAATTAGGGGAAGATATTTATTATTTTTTTCTCTCCTGTTTGTTGCATTTTGATGTTTGGCTCCTGCTACATTTCAGTTTACTCTAGGTAACCTTCTGGAAGTCCCCCAGAGGTACTATACCACATTTGGTACTATACCATATTTGCTAAAAATCTCACTGAAATCATGCTTACCTCCTCCAAAATAGAACTTTATTATTTCAAACTGAAATTTCAACTGAGTGGTATGACTAAATTGACAACTACTTCAAACTCAGGGTCTGCTCAGCAGTAGCACCCTAGAGAAGAACTCTCATGCCACTCCACTGCCATGATCAGGAGTTAACCACAGTATGTGACTGAAGTGTAATGATATTATACTATTAATTTGTGACTCTATAGCAGGAGCTGGAAACTTGCTGAGAATCACCTCTTTCAGGATGTTAAAATCCTTCTGTTCCTATCAGGAAGTCCTCTCCAAGAGATCCGACTTCTGCAGGGCACGTTACTGGATGTATCTAAACCACGGGCTGCAGTTACAACTTCCTCCAGAGTCACTATAAGCAAACAATTTTTCCCTTTTGCAACAGCACACCAGCATTACTAGAAATTTATACCATCGTATGACCATGCACTTACAGCTACACCCCTTCCTCTTGATTTTAAAACCCTACTGGTGTTAATAACATCAGCTGTGCCAGCTCTAGGGAACGAGATGACAAATAAATGTCTCTTTAAGATACCTGTTTCCCTGTTAAAGGCGCGTGTCCTGGGGTCTGTTACTTAGATGGTTCCAACACCCTGCCTTAACATCTGAAACAGGGATGGTATTTTTAAACACCTTTCCATTTCCTACACCAAATAAGCACATACTAAAGCTAAAAACCAGCACCTGCTTCGAAGGAAGACCAACCCTGTGGCAGCCCCTAAAACCCTCTTCAGGCACACGCCTTCTGCTGGCTCCTGCAGAACTGGCTCATCTTCCTCCTTTACCATCATCTCTCCAGAGCCAGGTCTCTCCCCACAAACACGTTCTTTTATTCAGCAGTACCTGAATATCCAAGTGTCAAGAGTGACTGCTGAAAATCATAAAATCGTTTAGGTTGGAAAAGACCGTTAAGATTGAGTCCAACCATAAACCTCAGGCTGCCAAGAACCTTACCACTGCCAAGGCTTGGTCAATGTTCTGCTTGTTCAATACGCGCTGAAACAAGCAGGCCTGAAGTGTCATCTACTGTGGCACCACATGTAAAAGTAACGTTTGAGCTACGATGAAAAAAATTTCTGTCCAGAGGATTCTCTAGTGCAAAGGAGGCCGAGCGATCAGCCAAGGGAAGCAAAAGTGTATTTATTCTTCCTAGTCATATTTATATAAGTGAGGATGGGGCAGCAGAAACCAAAGAACTCTGTGTCCGACAGAATTTATGTAAAAAGGGAGCAAGCAAACTAAGACTTTATTCATTTCATGTTATGAAGAACTTTTTATAATATATAATTGACTCGGTAAATTATTATTTTTGGAAATATGCGTAGCAGGAAATACATGCATCACCTTACTGAGGCTAATGTTTGCTATTTCAAAACAAATTGGTGGCCAAAATAATTTCCTGTAGACTGGAGTAGAGCACTTCAATAAGGTGACTCCAAGCAAAACCAACAGGAAATCTAGTCAATAAAATTATAGTAAACTGCTATGCTGCTTCTTACAAATTTGATATATTATTCGCACAGAGTGAATAGTTTCACCTTGCTGTTTCCTGAGTGAACACTCTTGCCTAAGACAAAGAATTCTTTGTCACTAAGACAAAGAATTCTTTTTTAATGTAAAGGCAGAAGTGGAGGGAGAAGAAGATAAAAGTTGGAACTATCTATCCATTAGCTAAAACACTAATTGCTTCTGGTGAATCACAATAACTTACACTAAAATTTCAGGTGTATACCAAAGAAACCTGAAATCCAACTCATATTTAATCAGGCTTTTTATTTAAATTTATTTAGAACCCCACCCTCACCAGATGGAAAATTTGGGGGATAAGATTATTACTATGCTTCAAAAAAAGAGGGGAAATTTGGTTGGCGTCTTACTTGCACATAGGGAAAGGAACAGATAATTTAAAGATGCAAGACAGACAAATAATAGCAGAAAACCAGAAACAGGAGGCAGAAAGAGGTGTGTGGTGAAACCTGGTTCAGGGACACACAGCCGTAAGAGAACATTTCTTGGCTCCCAGGTCCAGCAATCTGCTGCTCTGGATTCCTGGAACCAACTTCGCCCTTCACTAGTTTGAAAAGGCCTTTATTTAGAGTAAGAGGGAAAAAAAAAGTATTTAAAAACCTTCTATCTTTGTATGCTTTGGAATATTCTGCAACATTCAGAAAGAACAAGTTTGCATTTCGCTGGACCAGAAATATTTCAAGGTATGTTAATAAATATTGCAAAAAGAAAGACAAGGCATCTTTCATTAACAGGTTCATTTTTCAACCTACAAAACTTCAGACAAATATCTGAATTTTTAGACCACCAAATCATGTTCCACACTACTTCGGTGGTTCCAATAACCACGTTTTTGGTTTTTGCTGGTTTCCCCAAATTGTGGCGGGGAACTCACTGTGAAACTTTCCTTTAGAACTAAGGGTATTCATACTAAAGATAGTCTGACTGCTCAATTTTCCTGCTCAACGTCTGTCTCAGATTTTTGCTATTTAGCTTCAGCTTTGGGAGAGGTCTAAAGAAAGTGGAGCAATCTTACTGAAAACAAATGGCGGAGTTAATTTATGATTTAAACTACCAAAGGCATGAAGGATGCTACAGCTGTCAGTAAGTTATAAAAGCCCTTCTTATTTGAAGCCCTTAGCTCCGAGTCATTGAAATGTCACCAGAGAAAAGCTCTTATTCTGCAAAGCAAGACAGCATCACCCACAGCTGGATGCTGTCGGCTGGCAGTCGCTGCTGACCTGGAACTCAGGGGTTAACTCAACATCACCTACATCTGTTGCCTCCCTTGTTCCATACTGATGGATCAGTTATACATGACAACAGGAGTGACACTTCTTCACATCTACATGAAGTATTGCTTCATTTTTAACAAACTGATTCCTCTGGAGACTCAGAGATTCTTGCAGAAAGCGCCTCCTGAGGAAAAACCCTTATTATGCCACTTCATCCCAGCAATCTGTCTGTGGTTTAAATTTAATATACTGACATCTATGCCACACTCCATGCATTTCAAATAATTTTTGGGCAAAAAACCTCAAACCAACAACAAAAAAAACTATGCCAGTGTTCTATGTACCCATATTAAAAAGAAGAATCCTTGAGAATGAATAATAAATGCAATGGTTTGAATCATTCCAGAATTATGTCAGTCCTTCCAGTGGTTTGTAACACGGTATAAGAAGCAAGAGTCAAACACAATGATTTCATTGTGGAAAGAGAAAAACCCTTACTACAATATAGGGAAAATACCTAATTGGTTTTGGTATTGGTGCTGGAAAAAAAGAGAAGGACATTTCCTGGTTTAATTTTATTGTTATGCTTATGGCACCAGGAGCCAGCTTTGAGCCTTACAAATTCCTTGATGTTCACTTGAACAACCAGCTCATCTCCAGAGCTGCTACTTGGGTTTCTGCTGTGCTATGCCAAAGCTCTGATGTCCCCATCATTCACCTTTCTGTGATGCCCTAAACACCAGAGTTCTGTGCTATCACAACTAAGTTCCCTACATTAGTATCAAAATACTACTTCAAAAGAGTAGAGGAGAAGTGAGTTTGTGCTCAGACATGAGAACTTCAACTGCAATGGATCAAGCAAGAGATACCTAAATTAGCAAAGTCAAAGTGACAGCAATAAAGCACCATGAAGTAAGCATTTATTACTGCTCTTAATATCTAAAGTATATCAGCATTCTTAGAAAAACTGAAAGGGTGAAAATTTGAGGTGGCAGGGGATTAGGACTTTTTTCTTCTGAAGATTAACTTTGTTTGTGTGAGTGGAGCGATTAAAAAGCACAGCACTAATCACTTAAGAAATTTCAACTTTTTCTAACAGCTAAAACGGGCCACGCAGGTAAGAATAAGAGAGAACACACTGAGCATGCTTGGTGCTTATCTCCCATGCTTGCTTGACAGGTACTGAAGGAAGAAGAGCTGCTATTTGACTCTGGGAGGTAAGAGTAACCGATGAAGCTCTATTTCACCTCTGCAGCTCGATACGCGTTTGAATTCCAAATCCTCTCATCTATTTTCTTGCACAAGGTCTGTTTACTTGGGCTTCCTATGCCGAGGGGTGACTCTCAAACCTCTTTAAAAATAGGTTAAGGGTGGGGAAAGGAATCTGAAAAGTAGGAAATTAATCAAAGACCTACATATCTTTCCTCCTTCTCGGTTGAAATATGTTGGTTTCTTGAATAGGTGCCACTAAATGCTCACAGAACTGTTAAAGTGGGGCTAGGGGTGTAAGTCTGGGGTGGACACTCCACTGGGGCACAACATTGGTTCCTGAAGTTTGTAGCCAAATACTAGAAATCTATAGGAACATTATCATATTATTAATACACTTCTGCATTGAAAACCTCCTTAATAAGGATTTAGAAATGTATTTCCTACTAAGACACTGAATCAATCCCTCAAAAAGATTTGTTCTGAGGTTCTGTAAAAGAAAAACATTCTCTCTCAAGTACAAGAACTTAAAACAACTGACAATAACAGAAATCTCAGAAGCCTATAAGCTGTAGAAACAACACATATAACCTCACATGCTCATCCTTCAATTAACTTGTGATTTTCAATAGGAAAAATTAAGTGCTTTGATCTAAACAGCAGCTACCAAAAAAAAGCTATTAAGTTTCTTCTTTCTCAAAAGCGATGATTAATATTTAATTGCCTATTTTCACTTGTCAAAGCTGCTCCTTCATAATTAACACATACTCAGGTAATTCGAGTTCTAGCCCCCGATTTTCTACTTCATTACAAAGCTCAGGGAAAATACTGACGAGCAGCCTTGCTTTGAAGTGTTCTGGCCCTGCGTGACGGCAGGGATCGGGCTGTTCTGGCGAGTGACACTACCCAGGACAGCTGGAAAAAGTTTTTCTTTAGAAACAACACTACAAAGGCTACAAGCTCCAGTGTTGGGGAAGTCAATAGCCACGTAGCAAGAAGTGAGCTAACTGCGAGTCAAAAAACTGCCTAAACATCTGCCAGCTTTATAAATAAACTTGTATATTATTTTTTTGTTAATGAGCCTTACCTGACACAGAGACTGTGTGTGACCTTACTCCTTGCTTCTCATTGTTGGCCAGCCTGTAAAACAGAGGTTGGAATCGCTGAATGCTGTACATTCTTCCCGGTCACATACACTGGGAATTCATCCTAACAGGGCACCTACTGTAATTAGCAGGGCCAATCCATTTCCCGCAGCGACAGCTTTGGAGGGGGAGAAAAGTCAGAGAGGAACCTACCATCTCCAACCCATCTGGGGGAGTAAGAGCGCAGAGAACGCGTTACCGTTTTAATTAGGGTACTGATTAACGACGACAGGGCAAACGCGAGGGAAAAAACAAACCCCAAGTTGGACAAACTTTTAAGATCAAGCTGTTCACGTCTAAACACTGTCAGTGTGTGTAATCCCATGGTGCTTCTACTTTCTGTATTATCTACTGGAAATAAAGTACAAATTGAGGGTTTGTCTAGAAAATGACTTATCCTGTACAACAATTTTAAATGAGTTTACACGTCAAGTAAATGAACAAAACCAGTGTGATTTAAATGTAGTTAAGTATAAGTTGGTATAAATGCTCAATAGGATCAGAAATTCCAATGGATTCTTCTAAATTTTGTTCACATAAATACAGAAACACAACTTTAATGGTAAGAGAGCACTGCGCTTCATACTTTCAGAAATCTGGAATTTCATCTGGCACAGGCAAATCTTTCCAGATGCAAGATGCTGTTGGCTAGTAGTTTTATATTTCTGAAAAAAAAAGCCCATCCCTCTGCTGCCAGACTCAGGGCATGTGTGGAGCCTTTGTTTCAACAGAGTCAAGTGTACAAATACAGTTTTGGTAAAGTGTCCCAAAAATGGGAAGAAGCTTTTCCTTCCAACCTTGTTTTCATTTCAGAAATCCCTACGAATAAAAATAAAGCATAAAATTTACGTAAAAAGTTATCCTGTGCTTCTCGGTTGCACCTACTGAAGTAAAAACAAGTTTTCCACTTCTGTGTGAATGCACACTAAATTTACCAATTCCACTGCTTCCAGCCTCGATTTTCATTTCCTTTTCCTTCCTGCATTTTAACTCCTCTCTCTCTGCCCCAGGAGAAAGCTACCTAGCTAGTGAGGACTGCAGCAGGACCTGTGAAGGAAGAGCTATCACTAGTACCCAAATGCCTTAGTTTCTTGCAGATTCAGGAGCAAACCGTGTTCCATACTCCATCCAATAGTTAAAAAAGTAATAATAATAATTCTGGACTCCTTCCAGGAGTCGAGGAAGAAAGAGAATGAGGTGGCTGGGTCAGAGCAGGTATGTTCCCCGCATTCCAAAGGAAAAAGGAAGCGATGAGACACTATAAACTGCTAAATTTCATTTGGTCTTTCAACAGTTATCTCCTGCTACTGGGTGCCGGTGGCACTGCCCAAAAAGGTTCAAGAAAAACAATCTGATGAAACTGACTTTAAACTGGGTCCGAATGTGGCTACAGAGAAAGCAGTCAGATGGCAAAAAAACAGCAAAAAAAAAAAATGGTTTGGTTCAAGGACTGGTTTAGGAGGCCACAACAAGAAACTGCACATGGAAAGGGGAGAAAACCATCAAAACTTGCCAGATGGGATGGAGACCTTCCCGCTGACACCAGGAGCGCAGAGAGTCGGCAGGAAGGATTAATAGGCTTTTCCACCACTGCGGTATGAGATACCAACAATGGAAGGAGTATTCTTAGTTCAAGCGCAGTTAAATTAGAAATCTTTCCCTATTTTACCTTATAGGAAGGAGAAAAGTGCAGAGAGGTATCTTAGCATACTTTATGTAAGAATTATGAGATGCAGATAGCACGTCTCAGCATATCTTGAATACAGCATCACCATAAAACTAGCCAGAGGAAAAAAGGTATCTCCATTTGCTTGACAGAGATTAGCGTTTTCTCCAAACCCATAATTACATTCAGAGAAGGATTTTTCTCCATCGCTCCATCTTAAAAAATAGATTAAAAAGTATTAGCTATGTAAATGGCATTCTTTATTACATTGAACCTAGAGATCCCAACTCAGACTGGCCCCATTACGGAAATTTTATTAACAAAAGGTGACATGACAGACTTATGATAGGAGAAAAAAAAAAGTTCTGTATTTCACATAAGCAGAAAAAGGGACAAATAGGAAAAAAGAGCATAGGCTGACTCACAGATTGAAACCACAATTCAAAAACTGTTTAGCATCGCTCCTGTAATTACATTTACTCATGGACTCCAAATAAATAGCCCGAATCCCAGTCAAGTCTTTTCCAAAACATCCTTCTTTTGTTACTGTCAAAAATGTTCCATGCATTATGCACTTTTTTCCTCTGATTTTATTTCTGGTATCTGTATAGTTTAATGCTGCTGTCAGTCATTTATGCCCCATGGTCCCAAATGACCGTCTGCTATTTGTCCTAGAATCCAAAAGCAACAATAAAAATTAAGCACGTACAAAAAGTCCTAAAGCGTCACTTAAGCAAAACTATTTTTCAAAACTTTTTTTTTTTTAAATGAAGAAAAGAAAGCATAACACTTACTTTGGTATTGACGGTAAAGCTCTTTCACCTTCTGTGTAAACAAGAAGAAAACAGGATTAAGATTTTATTGAAGCTTCCAAACAATCTTTCTCAATATGTAATATACACGTGCCTGAAACAATAATCATCACAATCTCTCAGGGAAAATATGTTAATTCAAAAGATTCTTCTAGACATAAATTTAGAGCAGCGTATCAACACAACTCCTCCTAACCGGTGATATAGACCTTTCAGCAACTCTTATCTGAGAGAACATATACAGAATATTAAAGTTCTTTTTTTATTCTTAACAAATAACTCCAATAAATCACCTTGCAGCAGGTGTGACAGTACCTCATCTCTCTAGTAAGAGAGGCTCTTCTTTTATCTCCCAGACACGCTAAGTGCTAACACATAAATAAAACAATTGAAGCCAACTTGGACTTCCAGGCAAGAGGACTGAAATAAATCATTAAAGCACGTAACACACCGTATTGATTTCACCTTTGGTTGAGATTATACAACAGTAATGTTTAGTAGCCAGAGGTGAAGTTAGCTTGTTGTAAACTATTTTCAAATCCTTGCCGGTCCTTCTCTGATAACAGTATTGCGTAATAAAAACTTGGATGTACATAATCAGGCTATTTTTTCCCATCTGGATTTGATGAGACACTTCCATGGGGGGAAGGACGATGGGAAAGTTACAGATCCTTTAGTAAAACACCAGTGATTTATAGTAGATTGAAGTATGAAGGGAAGGAGGGAAAAGGCAATTAAAATGGATTATCACTCTCTAAATCACTGCAGTACTGATAAAAGTGACCTGAGAGAAAATGGCAGAGGCACACTTTCAGAAAGCAGTGATAAATAGCAATTACGCAAAAATAATGTAAATTCTGGCTTGTTCTTATCCTATATTACAATTTCTGAAATTTCCAGACGTTATAAAAGAAAACTACAGTCTCGCCCTTGTGTATTATGGGACTGAGTAGAGAAATGCCCAACGCCCAGATGCCACGCATCAGGACGTTTCACCATTTCAAAGGAAGTCTGCCCAATTTTAATCAAGTCCAATCAATAAATAGCTACTTAACATCAGTTTAAATTTTTATCAGTCGCTTCATTTATGCTCTTTACCTCTAAGAGTTAAGTGTGATAATGGAAACACAAATACTAAGTTTAAAGTTTCCACACTGGTCTAGCGGGACCTATGTACCAAAATATTTATGAAAAACGAAACAAACTTAATGGAAATAAGTCACTGTCCAGTCACTGTCCAAACACTGTCCAGGTTTTAAACGTTACCAAATTAAGAAAAACTGGATTATTAATGGATAGCGAGACAGATAATATCACAAAAACACAGGTTCTTTTAGCAATCAAGAAGGATAATTTATGAGGAGACTTGCAATAAAGATGTAAATTTACAACAGATAGGGGATGGGAAAGCTCAAAGAGGGGAGAAAGCACATCTGTTGGACCCAGAGTTGCTACACGATTTGCTTTTGATGTGCCTTGAAGAATCAAAGCTCTCCGTGGGGGAGGATCTGGGAACGCAGATCATGGTGGGGACAGCTCTCCTACAAAATGTTTAATTAATACGTTAAGCATTGCTATGAACTTCAAAAACAAAGAAACCTCGGAAAAAATAACCCCACAATTTGTTTTAACTGGAGGGATTCTCCTAATGTTTGCATAATGAGGAGTGTTCCCAAAGCGCTGTGTAATGTTCCTTTAACTCAATCACTGTTCATCTACTCTACGTTAAAAGACACCAGTAACAGGATCACACAAATAAACACACTCCATTAAATGCATTGATTTATTTTGCATTCCTGCCTGCTGGCAAACCACAGTGCAAGGCCCTGTTGTGCCTAGTACCGTACACCACATAGAAAAATCAGAGATCCTGCTCTCTCACAGATCAGAGCTTAGTGAGTCTACAAGACCTAACAGCTGAACCATCAGCAAACCCGGGCAGAGAAGGACAAGAATTAGAAAGAAAAAGTGCAAATGGAGTGGGGTCAATTTTTATTGCCACCTACAGCAGCAGGGAGTCAGGACCCACGTGCCTGGCTCATCTTAGATGGCGGTTACAGCATCACAGAATGATATGGGGTTGGAAGGGACCTCTGGAGATCATCTTGTCCAACCCCCCTGCCAAAGCAGATCCACCTACAACAGGTTGCACAGGAACATGTCCAGGCGGGTTTGGGATGTCTCCAGAGAAGGAGACTCCACCACCTCTCTGGGCAGCCTCTTCCAGGGCTCTGTCACCCTCAAAGGAAAGAAGGTCCTCCTCATGTCTAGAAGGAACTTCCTGTGTTCAAGTTTGTGCTCGTTGCCTCTTGTCCCGGAAAGACCTGAACTATGTCAACAAAGTTACTCCAACTGAAAAACTACAGACCAGGGAAAACCAGGGACACAGAAAAGCAAAAACATGGCTAAAAAGGGACTCAGCTTTAGACTGGAGAGCTTCTGGGACGGTTTGTCTACTTTTTTGTGTTACAAATAGGGAAGAAGGAAACTGTTTATTCATTGTTTTAGATACCAAAAATGTTGGATTGATTTCCAGAAGTTAAGATTAGTACAGGAGGACAGAAATTTCCATTCTTAAGCAGCTTTGCTTGGGTGTCTTTCAATAATTAAAGCTGGCTGAAATTAGAAATGCTAATGAAATTTAATTAAAATTCTCTCTTTAAAGTTAGGTGTACCAGCATCCTGGCCTCACTGCTTCTCAGTAGTGGATTACTACAAAATCGACTGATCAGCACTACAAAATGCATATCTCTGCTTTAGTTTTATTTTATGAGAAAGGCTCATGAGACTTCTCTCGAAGTTTTTAAACAGAGTATGTAGGAGAAAGGCAGGTATTTTTAAAAATTAACACTAGTCAGGACCTTAACCAAATGCATTCTAACCAAACACTCAGAATTTCCACTTGTATATTACGGAATCACAATTCAAGAAAACACATCCCTGTTAGGAGTGCCTTTAATTACAATTTATTTACAGCTGCTAGTTAAATTCGGAATAGTGCAAACCAGTGATTTCTGAAAACTGGTCTCAATTATCAGCCATTAAGTAATTTTTGATGGAGTGATGTTTAGTCTCAGTGTGGCTCATAACAAAAGTACCTGATGGTTCCTCCCTGAAAGACAAGAGCTTTCAAGGGAGGTTTTTGCTGATACCTTGTGTCTTCTATTCAAGCACAAAATAATCTAGATATGGGCCAAGTAACTACCAGAACGAAACGCCTCCTTACCTTTCTGTGGCCTGATAATAAAAGACTGCGTAGCTCCATTCACCAGCCGGCAGTAGCCATCTATCAAGTCCGCCATGTTCTCCGCAATGGTTAAGGATGGTGCTGTCACCGTCAGAGGCTGAAGAAGGGAAAAAAAAAACAAGTCACCAACAAAGAGGAATTATTGTAGCTGCAAACACTGAGCAGAACAGCTGTGTCATTGCATCAGAACTTCACACACGCTTGCAAACAGTAAACAGACTTGCAAACGTGGGTGAGGAAGAACTATCGGATTCTTGCTTTACCTCTTCTGTCGCAAATTTGAAACGCTGAGTTCAGAAAGCACGGCTGATGAAACCCTCCACCCAAATGTAATATTAATCTGGGCTTATTAAGTGGCTTCCTGGCTAAACTTTCAGTCAACCACGGTTCGTTACAACTCCTATGACTTTCACAGCTATAATTATGACAATTCTGAAGAAGCTGCTTATTCCTTAAAGCTCTTACAGGTGCTATCTTTTTTCCACCCTTTTGCAGCAAGTTATTCTTTGCCTTAAAAAGTAACCTTCCCAATTTCAAAAAAGATAAAAAAAATAAAAAAATACAGACAGTGGAAAAGATGAGAGACATTCAGACAAGCTATTCATTTTAATACCACCAACATTCATCATCTCTGCACAGATTTGCCCACTTGCCCCCAGCCTGGCTCTACCACAGTGACTGTTTTCCAGTCGCACCAAGGAGATTTTATTTCACTTCCAGCTCTGCCTCTATAATGAGGAAATAAATTTTCCCTCTTTCATATTTCCCTTTTCCCCAAAAGTGAAATTCCTCAGTTTCCTCTTTAGGACATAGCATCATATACATATACAGGATACTATTAAGTTGCACTTAAGGGCTACGATTTTTTAATTAAACTTCTTTTACCAATATTAAAGTATACAAGCACCAGATGCAAATCCTAAAAGATGTAATAAGTTTCTAATCTATTTTAAAACCAAAAATACCTGACTAGTATAATGATGACTGCTCACACTCAAATTCCCCTTAAAGAACAAGAAAAATCAAACAACTGCAGAATGCTTGGAATATAAAACTGTTAAAATATAACACACTGGCTGTAACTACAGGAGGAGCAAGAGAGTTTAACAATAAGTGAAGTATTTGTACACACACACAGACAGGCAGTGCCCAGCTTAAACATGCATGTGCAAAAGCACAGTACACATTTAGTATATATTTACACTGACAGCAGAAAAATCCAGAATGAAGTTACACACCAGAACAGAAGTGAAATACACAGAATATCTCCACCCCTTCCGAGGAAAACCAAAGCTGGAAAGTTTATCACAACTCTCAACATCATACCTCAGGTGCACCTGCTATCTTGAGCTGCAACATCCCTTTTCTGTCCTTGTCTTCACTGTTTGAATACTGAATAGTTTGTACTTGATTAAAGTCTGCTAGATGAGTCGGCTGCAGAAAGGTAATGGAAAAAGTGAAGAATATTTCAAAATTAGTGGAAAATACTTAGCCATTATTCCTGATGTTGCAAATGCACATGTAGCATTTGATCTCCAAATTACACTTGTAGAAGTCTGTTCCTCTGTTTCCTCCTACAATGTTGTTAGGCTTTGGCTAACAACATATTCAAATATCCACAAGTGCTTGCAAAATGAAGCCAAGCTCCAAGTTTGCCTACAGAGGTCAGTGTTGAGTAACTCCAGGCACCCGCTGAAGCACTTGGTGGAAACAACCTCTTGCAGGTCAGACTCAACAGTTTGCCCCCCTGGAACACGCACTCAGCACACCGAACACAAACCAGATGGTTGTACAAGGTATGTTCTTATACCCAGCTACCTATTCCCGGTGTTCAAACCTTTTCACTACCTTTGAGTGAATTTCAATATAAGTTGGACGTGGACTCAACTGAAGTCATGACTGTGAAGATCCCAAGCACTTTGCTACGAGAACCTGCCTGAATGTACTGCCTTGCACCGTGGAGGTGCACGGGAAATACCATAACACAGTCCATATCAGGTGATGAAAAGACCATTAAGGGTATGAAGTAAAGCAAATAAGCCAGCAATGACTGCATGAGTGTTTAACACTGATTAAACGAGCTCTTCATTTACACATTCCTGACAAAGAGGAGAATAATTTAGAATAATTTTCATGTTTCACTGTTAAAAAGCCATCAATAATGCTTTAAATTCTACAAGTGAGCACTTCACTAGCTACAAAAGCACTAAGGCTGACACCATCTCTCTACTTAACCCAGTGCATTTTCTCCGATCTCAAATCCTGAGTTAATAATATCTGAATAACAGCTGTACACACTGCATTTCCCAGCTCTTCTGTGTTCAACTCAAAGACTAGACTTGCCATTCCCCTTTGTGTGGAGTTCAGTTCACAACAGGTCATGGTTGTTAAGACAGTAACTGAGAAAAGAAACCAGAAGGAAGACTTACATTTGCACCCTTGTCTGTCAGGTAACTGATTCCTTCTTCTGGGCCGATTGCCAGCTCCACTGAAATAATCCAGCTTGACTTCAGAATGGAAGGAGAAAGACAGGGCAAAATTTCAATAGGAAGACAAGACCTTACTATGGAACACTATCCTCCAATGTCAGAATTACAGTTTTTACTAATTAATCTCCAGAAGCTTTGAAACTCTTCAAGCAATTTAAAATATATTAAAGTCAAGCAATTCAATAAGTAGCAAAACTCCTCGTGACTGGTTTCCTGGGGATCCGTGCTACTCAAAATGCATTTCCATGTGTTTTATCTTAGGTCTACACAAGAACTATATATTTCCTGCATTTCCTCTTCTCATGGACATTGATGTTCATGTTCTAATTTCTGCTCCTGTGTCTATTTTCACAAAGCTTGCAGACTTAAGGTCCTTTCTCAAAATGTGAAATTGGTAGAGATTAAAAGGCATTAGAGGAAAATTTGCAAAGAGAAGAAGCCGAGAAGTCTCATTTTCTCAGGAAACCAGGTTAAAAATTGCTTGACTTTCACAAAGGACCAAGAAAAATATTTAATAATGTACAATTCTTACCCTACTAATGAACCGTGCTTTTATAACGGTCATCTAAGAGAGCGCTAAGTAAAATCCATAAATGTATTTTGTTGTTAATGAAATCTAAGAACTCACCTCTGCATCAAAACCAGAGCGAAATACTTGCAGAACTAAAGAAAACCAATTAGACTCATAACTACAGCACACAGTGACCATCACATTCCTCTACTTACACCGAGAGCACACTTGAAGCATTCCTTGTCAAATCTGTACACTGGAGAGAGGATCTCAAAGAATTTCAAAATACTTTCTTCTCTATTGAGGTTGGCAAATTGTCGAAATGTTTGTTGGATTAATTTTCGTAGTGTTTTGGCCTGTGTATTAAAATGTTTAAAGATGGATTATTTTACATCTACGCAGTGACGGTGCATTTAAAGAGTTTCAGTCACTTTGTATCACTAACAGCTTCTTTATTAATGAGATGCAGACACTCCTCAAGAAAAATACAGCTTTAAAATGTAAGCAACAGTTCTGCCTTCTAACTTCTGCCTGGGAACAAAATTATTTATTCAATATATTATAGAGGGAATATCTAACTAATGATGTTTTGAATAAGATGTAATAAAATACAACACATCAACCTTTGCAGGAACTATTTTTCCCAGATTGCTCTTTTCTCCCAACTTCCTAAGTGTCTATCAATACAAAACCAAAAAAAAGCAACCTACACCTTCATATTAGGTTCTAAACTTAAATCACCATTGTCTTCTCTGATAGTACCAACCCAGCTGTAGCTGTATCTTAATCTCTGTGCACAATATCTCAGACTATCCATAATATAGTGGATTCTTAAAGTCTGATCATATGTAAAGGTATACAAAAAGGTAAAATTTTTCATCGCTGTTTACATCACATAATGCCAAACTGTTCAAACCCCAAACACATCTATTCTTTTTCCCTTTGCCAAAGCTTGATCCATATCTAAAGTGACCAAATGGGTTTTAAAAAAAAACTTAGTAATACCCATTTCTAATATATCTTCCAACTAACAATGACAGAAGGCAAACCCATGCTTATTTTTGCAGTATGTCAAGGTTAAGACAGGAATTACCATTGTTCCTCTACCAAAACTTATCTCAATGTCCTATTGTCATGGCATTAAAGCTCTTCATTCTTTCAGGTTGCTCATAGCAGCTCCAGGCATTACACAAATATAAACTTCCTTTGGCCGTTAGCGCTTCCAGTCAGATTAGGCTTTCATTTCTAGTAAGCCTTTAAAGAACATTCAGGAGTCTAAATAGCCAGAATTTTTTAAATGGAGTTTTCAGAAAAGAATGAATCTAATAGCGGTGATCCAAGGGGGTTCTTATTCACATAGAAAATGATGGTCAGTTTTGCAACGACACTATAAAAAGAAAAAAGTCCGCTAGCTCAAGCTGTCTAAAGTATTTCAGCCACTCAGTTGGTGAAAGATACTTCATTCTGCCCATGGTTCGCTCTCCTGGCCAGTTTCAGTACCATCTTGACTACCACGCAGAATGGCATATGTTATTTGGACTTTGGAAGTCCACAAAGAAGAATTACTCTTCATTTGAGATCACTGACAAGGTGACAAACTGACAAACTGACTTAGAAAGTCAGTTTGAAAATCACACCTAATTTGCTCTTAAAAGACTTCCTATGAATGTTTTCTTCAGCTTTTGCTCAAGGCATGATTTAGAGCGACAGAGAAGACTCCTAATCTGCAAACTACACACAACCTGGGTTACATCCATTTCCCTGCATCCCTCTCATCCCAAAACTGTCCATTTAGTTTCAGTAGATGTTTTTGCCCGTGGTGTTTGCATCCCTGCTCTACCCACGCACTGCATGGCTCAGCTAAACAGAATCACAGAATGATATGGGGTTGGAAGGGACCTCTGGAGATCATCTAGTCCAAACCCCCTGCCAGAGCAGATCCACCTACAGCAGGTTGCACAGGAAGGCATCCAGGGGGGTTTGGAATGTCTCCAGAGAAGGAGACTCCACCACCTCTCTGGGCAGCCTGTTCCAGGGCTCTGTCACCCTCAAAGTGAAGAAGTTCCTCCTCATGTTAAGATGGAACCTCTTATGTTCAAGTTTGCCTTGAATGTCTTTTCCTGCCAGTTCAAACTCATTGGTCTTGAGAAAGCGCAAGTTATTTAATCATTTGAACCAATCCTAGATGATTTTTAATAGGGATTTCACTTTCATTAAAAAGCAGACCCATTTTTCCTCTTCATATGTCCAATGTTTTTTTCATGTCCTTGCAAGGTTCTACTCAGCTTCACCTTCTGACAATTCCTGCTACTTCTTTCTCCTTTCCTCCCCATTTCACAATTTCTAAAGAACAGTTTTCTTTCTTGGTCAGTTTTCTGGCTCCGTAATACCATTTTTTGAGACAGTTATTCATTCTTTTATGTCTGGAGCCTTTCACCACAATTTCTCCCATTAGAAGAGAATAGAGTTTCAGATAATTGCTTAAATTAAAATGCAGAAGGATTACTTAAATCCACTTGACTTCATTTGCTTCTGATTTTCAAAAGTCTTTTGAAAAAAAATCACTCGATGACAGACCTTTCCTATTCATCCATTTAAATCACAAAGTAGAAACTTTCTAAATCTGAAGTAGAACTCTATTATTTCTATAAAACCATCCCTGCTTACCAAATCCAGCTCTAAAATACCAATTTATGATTTACACTTTCACGTATGAATGGTAAGAGATATTTTACCAAGACATTCATATCAAGACGGCGATAACTGTAAAAATACTTGCTGACCATTCTTAACCCCTTTTTAAAAACATGTTGAGAAAAATTTGCATTTTCTACTCTGGGAACATACGGAGTTCAATGGAAGTGAGACTCAAGTAACATTTATAGTCTTAACCAGGATTAACATAAGTGGAAATGACTGGAAATCGTCCATGAATGAGCTGGATACAGCCTTCAGCAAGGAAAGTAGAATATGGTTTATTGAGTGGCCACTAAAAATATGTTGTTTCTTACATGTCCCTTTCCTCTTTCTCCAGAAGTCTAACTTCTCTTTTAGGGGAGAGAAAAAAAAAAGGTATTTAATACTAAAGGATCTGAGGACTCATTTTTAACAAGTTTTGAGAGGCAGAAGTGGACCTCTCTACACCAGCTCAGCAAGGCCACATAAATCACTATCATTTTAGTTCTGCCAGCACAAGCTGCACAGCAATTCCCTCACAACTATACAGGGAAAATAATAACGCAATTTTCACATTTCTAACACTGATGTTTTTTTTAGTAGTATACAATTGACTGGAACTATAATTACCTTCACTGAATCTAGTAAACTCTTCGGGAAAAAACGTCTTAACCCAACATCTTTCCTGAAATAAAAACACACAGAGCATTAATATAAAGAACATCGTGCAATATTGTATTGCTATTTTTCAAGGTTTGGTCTTGTTTTGTTTTTAATCTAGCACATGCTATATAGTAAATAATTTCCATAGTAAGGTCCTTGACAATCTCAGAGTGACAAACACAGAACCATTGAAGTGCTCACTACAGCTGCTCCACAGCAAATGTGGGAGAGCAGTGTCTTTAGGTTAAATTCAAAAGGAAATCACATTTACAACAGGTACCTGGTGTGGAAACTGTATTATTTGAAATGTTGGCTTGGACACACAGAAGTTTGGAGAATAAAACCGTACAATTTAATAATTTAAAAAATATTGAAAAAGTTTACAGCATGTAGGAAGCTGAGAAGTGAAAATGACAAATTCTAATAAGCATCTATTAGAATTGAGCAGGAGACACAACATAAAGGGAAAGACTTCCCACGACATCACCTCAGCACGTTGACTGCTATTCCACTATGGTTTTATCCTTTGCAGGACTATAATTAAAGTGGATTTTTTTTTTTTTCCATTTCTGCTGTCACTTTTTCTTCATATCGAGCATTCCCAGCTTTTTATTGCAAGGAATCTCACTTTTTGCATCTGTAAATCAGGCTCCTAATTCTGTCCGTGAGCTCAGATTTTGCAAACTGAATTACATCGAGTTCACCTGTGCATTTATAACTAGGGCTGCAGCCCTCCTTTGACACCCAGAGCCATAAAGATGAAGTATTTTTGTGGCTCAGATGTGCTGCTCCGAGCTTTTATCTGACGTATCTATCACAACAATTAACTTTAGCTTCAAGAAAGATACCTGAGAAGTTGCCAGAGATGTGTTAGTGCAGATGATCATTATACAACCAGGTATATCAAAAGTTGTATGACTTTGAACTAGTTGTACAGTATTAGCAGAAAATTTGCATGAGAAAAAGGAAAAGCTAAAAGAAAAATGTAAATAGGAACAGGACTTACATCCTTGCCTCTCAAAGGCACTACTGAGTTTTTTCCTTTAAATTTCAGAGGTTACAATCTCTTTTAAATAAACACTATTTCTGAAATGAGTATCAAAGCAAGCTTTCCATGCCTGCATGCTTTGAACACACAAACACATCTGAATTACATGTGGCAAAAAAAAGACAAGCCAGCCTGAGATACACAGTATCTATTTACTGCTACCTACCCGCGCCAGAAGAAAGCCAACATTAAAGTCAATATAAAAAGCTTACTCAGAATAAGAAAACAAGGTATTTTTAAAGCTCTCTAGAGATAAGTAGTATACAATTTCACAAAACATACTAAAAACATCCTCAACTGAGAGGAGCAGAATGTTCATGGGCAGCAGCGAACCCTGGCATCTGTGCAATGACAGTGAGCTGAGAGATTATCAAACTTCCATAAATGTTAATTCCTTTGATCCATTTCTTCTCAAATGCAAATTAGATGCGGTTTATCATCCCACATAGTTAAATAAACCTAACGCACTATTACCATCTAAATAACATGCAAAGACATTTTGACAAGGAATATATTAGTTTAGCATTAAGCAGTTGAGAGAAAAATGGTGTTTTCAAAAATGAAGCCCCCAACGTCGCTCCAGGATTACTCATTTGAACAGCACTGCAGCACTCGGCTGCGACAAGCCGACTCGATTCACTATTAAAAAACAGTTCTAGAGTAGCCTTTTGCCCAGATCTCTATGTAAAAAAATCAGAAGAAATTCTTATGCAGAATGCAACACAACACAAGTCAATAAAATTTGTTAATAAAGCATGTCCTGTGCTTAACTAAGATGGGGAATTTATTTACTGGAGGAGAATTTAACATAAGAAGCGTACAGACTTATTGCTACAGTCAATAACAAACTATGGGCACCTATAAATAAGAGACCAAGCACTGGAAATTGGACCATACCAACAGTTTTAAACACACAACCTGACAAAGTCCTTCCCTTCCCTCCTCAGCTGTGCTTTTTGGGGAGAAAATGGCCAATTTGGGATACACATCACTCAGTCCTTCAGATTAACAACTCAGACATCTGTTTTCTGATTACCAGTAGTAATCAGAAATTACCAGTAGTAATCAGAAATAATAATTAGTATAATAATAGTAATTAGTATAATAATAATTAGTAGCAAGATCCTGGTTCCTACAGTTCTACTACAGCTTTGTGTTTAACCTCATCTACTCCAACCTACTCATGGGCTTAACTATAATTTTACATATTTTTTTAATGTATAAACTTCAACAGAATTAATAAAATACCAACTACAGATAGATGATACCGCTTGTCATATAATGATAAGCAGCTTCAGGCAACATGTATTTTTATTTCTATTTTTCATCTCAATTGAAGTTACAACAAAAAAGTAATGTTAGATTTACATAATAGACTTTAACATGCTTTTTACAAAACTGTGGCTGCAGCTGTTCCTTCATATAGCTCCCATTTTTGTACTTGTAATTATCCCTGCTCTATGCTAACAGGCTTCACATTTATTATGAAAAAAAAAATTCTTCTTTCATTACATGAAGGCCCAACTATTAAAGGCTACTTAACGGTTTGATTCCATCTACCATTTCCCATCCACATTTGGTCTTGTATGAAAATCCGATCAAAGACGACTACACATCAAATAGACATCTGACAAAGCCAGGCAAGAAGCAATCACACCAAATGCAAAAAAGTGCCATTTAAAAATTGCACTCAGCTGGTGAAGTGCCTCGTGATGTACTAAAACTAGAAGAAAAAAAAAACCACAAACAAAAAGCCTCACTTGAGAAATAAATATTACTTGTATAGATAAACCTTTATGGGCTGTTAAGGTGGTAAGAGAGAATGAATAAATTTGGGGGTTCTCTGGCACTTCTTGCAGAGTCTTAGTAGCTTATAATTAACTATAGCCACTTTAAGGTGCTTTTATCCTCCATCTCTCCCATACAAAACACATTTTGCTTCTCAAAGAAAAAATAATCTTGAAGTGCACAATCCTACATTTCCAGTTTCACAGGGCATTAAGCTGTTACATTTTGCATCTCAGGGTTTTACTTCGCTTTGTCTTTCCCAGCAGCAATTAAGTTATTTCCCACCAAAACAGCTACTTGGTTTTGGTGTCTTGGAAAAGGCACGACCTGAAAGAGACACATCACTGTTCAACTGGAAGCAGCCCCATACCGAGCCCTCCAGGGCCTCTCACCCGTTATAATTATTAATTAATACTTCATGTCATTTGTTACGACCCTTGTTTCCTCATCGTTTCCAAAGCTGTTAATCTAATTCCTAATGTTTTTGTAGCTTTTGAGTTGCTAAATAACTGACTTAAAAATACCTCTCTCAAGTTCTTGCTGGAACGTACGTAAACTGCAACGGCTGTAACTCCCAAGGTGCCTTTTCCCGAAGAGGATGACGAGGGATCAGAATTTCTCCAGGTCACAGAACCTTCACATCTTTTTTAAATCACCTTTTAGCCTCGTCTGTCTGCTCATCCTGTTCGTCTTTATTAGTCCTTTCTCTGTCATTCCTCAACCGGGATATTTTTACTAGTGGCTACTGACAGAAAACTAAAGTCCTTCAAAAAACCCCTCATTCAAACAAAAACAAAGCTTTAAAAATTCTTCCCAGGTGGAGGAGCGCTATAGAAATAGCAGGTACTACAGAAATCAGAAGGCAATTCATTAAAGTTATCCTTGCCTATTAAAATCATATAGTTTCATCAGAAGTCCTCATGAACTTATTCATTGTGATGAAAAATCTCATCTTCCACCTCCAAAGTCTCTAATTTCACACTTCTAAAAGTTAGCACGTGTGTTTTATTAAAAATAGAATAAAAACAGAGACTTAACTGCTACACAAACCTTTTATACCAATTTTAAGTTAAACTTACAGTATCTTTTCACAAAGCTAATTAGTAGTGAGGAGCAGATGACTGATGTATGTATACATGTATTGTGTGAAACTTGTTCCACTAAAGTAACACAAATAAAACCAGTTTTCAATCCCTGAAGCTTCTGAAGGACTTTGGATTGCTTGGACTGAAGCCATCGACTGTACGATGTCCTTAAGTAGCCAAAACGCTTTCAATATAAGGATGATTCTTGGTCATCTTAAAATTTGTGATCCAGAGATAAATAAACTTGCTAATTGCAGGGTCACCATTCAGGAAACCCACGCACTGAACAAACAGAAGAAAAAACAACACCACAAACATTTTCAAGTAACTCAAACTTTACCACAGATGAGTCACGACTGAAGAATGTAACTATGCACGGAAAACAATTTAGAAACAGAATCACCTTAGAACTAGACTTGATGAACCCATAAACATTAGCAAAATCACAAAAAAAAAGTCATAATGAGCCTCGGGATCAAGTTTAAACAACTCTAACCCTGTTTCCCTGGACCAGAGTTAAATGTGCTCTTCCTACTTCTATACCTTGATAGGTTTCATCCTCCTTTTCTTGTATTAAAGCACTTGAAGATCTCAAACTTCATGGAATAAAGGATTACAACAGAAACATTTTGTTACTGAACTGAATTCAATCTTCCTGATTAAGATACAGTTCGAACCTGAAGCTAGAACACAATACTTACTCTAACACTTCATAGTTGGACTTCTTTTCTAATGCATTGCCTCTCATCTCTCCGTAGGATCTCCTGAAGTCAGGAAAAATATTTGAAAGCGACAATTATTGGATGATCCAGCCTAAAACTACAACATTAACGCAGTCAAAATCTTTCCGAGACTTACCATTAGAAAACATTGGCACAAAGAATTCAATTGTAAAAATTAGTACTTTATTTTCCTGCCTCAACAGATTGAGATTTTTATTTTACAAAATAATTTAGTGTATGGAACATTACACAGGTCTATACAGTACGTTTTCAGAACCACTTTAAACCAGTTCAACTACACTGCTACCAAAGAAGTGATTTAATCTACCCTTTTCTACCCTTTTAGTGTTTCCCACCTTGTGTCTGGGCATGTACTAGGGAGAACCAGAGGAAGCAGGGAATGATGAAAGCTGAACAATCTAGACATGTTCACATTAAAAAAAATTAAATTAATAAATAAATCAAGAATGTGTAGCTGTTTTGGGGAGTTGGATCATTGCTTTACTGAGAATGCAGACTAGTAAGGCTTATGGGAAGAGAGTGTCAGTAATCAGCTACTAGAAACAGCTCATGAAAATACTCTGAAGAGCAAAGGCATGAGATTCATGGAGAGCAGGACTTGGCCGACAAAATAATCATGGATTATTATCCTCATTGCATGTTTTGAAATAAGGCACCAACAATTTTGTAAGGGTGTAAGGAGTTCACAGTTACACAAAGAATTTTTGTTTTCTCTGGGGCTATGGGCAAAACTTAGAGCAAAGACATCAGGTTCTCTGACGATACCCAGGCAATTTCATAAGCCTGAATTTGCTTTTCTTTTGGAAAGTACTGTTCAAAGGGTACTTTTATTCTCTGCTAACAAGTTTACATTTGCCATTAATTTCTTATCAACGTTACTTCTTCTCTAATCCCCCTGTGCGAGACAACAGCACAACTAAAGCAAATGTTTCAGGCTCGAAATTCTCCATAAATTATCAAAAACCAAAACATGCATTTCAAAAGCTGTGCTGGGAGCTCTCTCAAGGATCTCTTAATCAGATAAATTTATCTTTATTTTCCAGCTGTCTATGCAGTCGACAAGAACACCAAAAACACCCAGAAGAATCCTTAAGATTTAATCATTTGAAAACAGCACATTAAAAATTGAGTAAATGCAGAGAGGAAAGGTAGCAAAATTTAGCTTTAATTACATTCTCTAGCTGTAGGATTTATATATGCACAATGACAAGACTATTTATTAAATAACACCACAGATGCATTTTTTTTAGGTTTACTTCACTGTACTCTACAAGCCTTTGAATTATTCAGATGACGAATTCACCCAAAAGGCAGTAGCAAGATGTCATTAATTAAAATTTTTAAATTAATGTTAATTTAAAAATCACCAGAAACTGGTTACAACACAGTCTATTCAGTTTTTCTTCAAACTACTTTGTAGCAAAAAAAGAAAAAAAAAGTCTTATGATGTTTTATTCAACTCTAGTGGTCAGAAATCGATGAACTACAAGCAGTTTTAAAATTAATGTATATATTCAGTCAGTAACATGTTGAATAATAAATGAAATTATCAGCTTACCGGATTTCAAGGCAACCTAGTTTCAAAGCAATTTCCTGGTCCACTTGATCTGCTATTTCTAACATATAGTCATTTTTCACCTACAGCAAAAGAAGCAGGTACGCATCACAGAGAGATCAGTTCAGTGCCGATACAGACTAAAACACTGCCCAAACAACTTTAGAATAAATATGCTTTAAGTGTAATTTTCTGGAATGATTATTTTCAGCACACAAAGAGGAAAAAAAGAAGTTATGTTCATATTCTCCACAAATGAGCTGCATTTTTGTAAGAAACCCATTTCAACTGCAATGAATTGGATAAAAAAAAATTTCCTTCTCTACATCAATATTACTTATGTTTTATTAAATATCATCAAAATCTTCCCAGGAGGCTGAGCAGATGGTTGCACCTGCGTTCAATGTATGTGAATGTTGGCTGTATTCTTGAACCATCTTGGTTAACAGTCTTTAATTCTGTAGGTGCATCTAATCATGCCTCTAAACCAGACAAATATCTATACATTACTGTGAAAATAACAATAGAAGTAAAAAGAGTAGTATGTGAAAATCGTACTACACACTGTCTTAAAATAAATCTTTGAATTAGCAAGCAGAAACAGGAGTGAAACTAGATGGTTACCATCCACAGTAGGAAATAAAACAGGCTCTGACCTGGAGCAGGCCAAACGCTATTGGCCACCTCTCCTGAAGAGGGTTGCTGGGCCAAACCAACGTATTCATAGAATGGTTTGAGTTGGAAGGGACCTTAAGATCATTTTGTTCCACCCCCCCTGCCATGGGCAGGGACACCTCCCACTAGAGCAGGTTGCTCCAAGCCCCATCCAGCCTGGCCTTGAACCCCTCCAGGGACGGGGCAGCCACAGCTTCTCTGGGCAACCTGTTCCAGTGTCTCACCACCCTCAGACTGAAAAATCCCTTCCTGATATCTAACCTAAATCTACCCTCTTCCAGTTTGGAGCCATCACCCCTTGTCCGATCACTACACGCCCTTATAAAAAGTCCCTCTCCAGCTTTCTTGTAGGCCCCCTTCAGATACTGGAAGGGAACCTTCTCTTCTCCAGGCTGAACAACCCCAACTCTCTCAGCCTGTCTTCTAACCCTCCTGTCTTCTATGCAACAGGCATTTTTTATCAGTAACGTATATCTACAGTTGTACAACTTTCCTTTAACGCCTCATGTTATCCTCTATCTTACGAAATCACAAACTTGCTATCGAGATCCTAAAGCCCAAGATCCCAAAGCTGTAGCAAGTGCTGAAATACCTCAAAATCCCACGAATCAAAGAGGAATTTATACATTATGAAATTAATACACTTCATAAAGTGAAGCTACCTCAGCTTCAGCTACCTCTATGAAATCCATAGTTTAACAGATAGGGAAATACAGCAGGAGGTTCAACAGCTGGAGGCCCTCCCCAGTCAGCATCCTCCCAGTAACACATGAGCTCACACCACAGCACTCCCTCACCACCAGTATGACAGCCCGAGACTACAAAGCAACAAACACGTGAGACCTTCCTAGCTCTGAAGTGCCTGAAAAATTGTCACTTGTTATCGAAAGACACGAAAGAAGAAATATGATAAACTGCACAAGAGTGAGAACATGAGTTATGACAATGGCTGCAACATCAGGAGAAAGCTTCTTCATTTAAACTCCTGCAGGTACTCGGCAGAACAAAACAATAAGCTTTTAACTCTTCTCAATTCAACTCCCACAAATACTAATAAGACAGAAAAAGAAATAATTGTCCTCCAGCATCATGTAGTTTGCTATTTGCATACACATATGAAAATGGTACATCTGTATTCCATTGGCACTAATACAACAAATATGTAGAATTAATAATAGTCTTTTTCTTCATTATGCTTACATTAAAAAAACCACCAACTTCTTATGTGAAACAGCATTCTATTTGAGTTTTTCTGGTAACATTTATAAAGATTTATCTGATTAAGGGTTAAAAAAACCAGCCCTCCCAAAACAACTATATATCTGGTAATTGCAATGGCTCTAAGTGATAAATCTGAGAGAGATGCCTCTTCCAGGAAGCCAAGATGTTTTGAATCTTTACTTTCATTCAAACCTGTGAAGGTCCCTAAGTGCAAGGAGTCCTCTGTGTCAGCCAATCAAACAGTCATTGCTCTAATGGACAAAATATCTTCTACTTTTTGAAATAATTTACAAATGACCATGTAGGAATTAGAGAGGTCAGTTTTATGACCACACTTATCATGTATCTACAGTACATACCATGGATATGGATGGATGGATGGATGGATGGGCCAAGGCCAATGGGATGAGGCTCAACAAGGCCAAGTGCCAGGTCATGCACTTGGGTCACACCAACCCCCTGCAGCACTACAGGCTTGGGGAAGAGTGGCTGGAGCTGCCTGGTGGAAAAGGACCTGGGGGTGTTGGTCGACAGCCAGCTGAATATGAGCCAGCAGGGTGCCCAGGTGGCCAAGGCAGCCAACAGCATCCTGGCCTGTATCAGGAACAGTGTGGCCAGCGGGGCTAGGGAAGCGATCGTCCCCCATGTTCTCAGCACTGGTGAGGCCCCACCTTGAGTGCTATATTCACTTTTGGGCTCCTCACTACAAGAAAGACACTGAGGTGCTGGAGCATGTCCAGAGAAGGGCAAGGAAGCTGGTGAGGGGTCTGGAGAACAAGTCTTATGAGGAGTGGCTGAGGGAGCTGGGGTTGTTCAGCCTGGAGAAAAGGAGGCTGAGAGGAGACCTTATCGCTTTCTACAACTCCCTGAAAGGAGGATGTAGCCAGGTGGGGGTTGGTCTCTTCTCCCAAGTAACAGGCAATAGGACAAGAAGAAACAGCCTCAAGCTGCACTGAGGAGGTTCAGGATGGATATTAGGAAGTGTTTCTTCACCGAAAGCGTTGTCAAGCTTTGGAACAGGCTGCCCAGGGAAGTGGTGGAGTCACCATGCCTGGAGGTAATTTAAAAGAAGATTTCCTGATGTTCAGAGAGAACCTCCTGTGTTTCAGTTTCTGCCCATTGTGTCAAGTCCTGGCACTGGGCACCACTGGAAAGAACCTGGCTCCACCTTCTGTGCTCCCCTCTCCCTGAGCCTTCTCTTCTCCAGGCTGAACAGTCACAGCACTCTGAGCCTTTCCTCAGAGCAGAGATGCTCCAGGACCTTCATCATCTCTGCGGTCCCTCACTGGACCCTGCAGAAGCTTCATCTCTCTTTTACTCAAAGTCATTACAAGGCCTGGAGGCAGTTTGAAGAAACTTGGCAATCCAGAAGTTTGGGTATATTTCTGTCCAGCCTGTAATGCTCAGTATCAACAAATGCCAAAATGGGAAGAAGTTTCCTGGGAAAGGGCACTTATGGAAACAGGACCAAAAAATGCAGAGATTTTGAGTAATATCTCAAGTAGCATCCATTTACCGTTTTTCTTTATTCTACCCCAGAACTGCACCTGTTGGTAACAGTATAGTATTTTCTAAGAGAAAAATCTTCTATAGCCAAAGTTTTATTGAACTTTATATCAGAACTACCATCTAGACACCTTCATAAATGGCACAACGTAGTAACTGAAACAGAAAATTAAATTAGACCTTCTGTTCATCACTAAGGCTATGAAACCTGTCCCGCATTAAAACTGTCAGACCCAAGCTCACAGCATTTAAATCAGGAATATTGTTTTCAGGCTCCCATGTTATTGCCATAAACGACCTCTGCAGTCCCCACGGTGACAAAGGACAGAACAGTATCTTTGTCCCCATGTCTTAAATTTGAAAAGTAAGAAACTGAAAATGCAAATTTTACGTAAGCTCAGTTCTTATCTGGACGGCTGCATTCCAGAAATGCACCAAGTTAACAAAAACTATCATCAATTTACTTCTGGTTTATACCATCCATGCTGAGGTTTAACAAACTTTAATCGTACTTTAAAGACAAGCTGTCATTTCATTCTCCTACCCTTTTCCTGAGAACTCACCTTCATGTATAGGCCAAGTTATTTCAACTAAAAAGTGAACATCTCTGTTCACAAAATGCAATACCCAGTCAGCCTTACATCCACCCAAATCAAATATGCATTGGTTAGTTTGCTTATATTTAATTATTTCTTAAAAAAACAACCTTGTGCATTCAATTTTTTGAACCAGTTCAGCAATTTTACATCACCAGGAAATTTCCAAGCCGTTATCCACCCATTCCTTGAGGTGTTCAGACACTGACAAGAACTGACCGAAGCAAAGTATCTTTTCAATCCTGACATACAAACACACCCCCCCAGCAGAAACGGTGCTAATTTGAGGCTACTCGTATATCACGGTCAAATTTGTAGTCATTTATTTTCACAGCTCATTGCCTTGTAGATCCCAGTCCCAAAGTACTTCATTTGTTTTTAACTAAACCACTTAAGAACATCTTCAGTTTCGTTTCACTGTATTTTAAAACGCTGCCAGCCTCAAGTAACTGCTATTCCATAACTAAATAAGCCACATTACCCAAACATGTAAAGATTAGAGTTTCTTTCCTCGGAAGCTTTCACAAATTCCAGTCGCGTTTTCCCAGTTTGACTCTGCAACTACAGGCACTGTACAAGTTGCACTTGACTAAGAAAATTATAAGTCCCCTCCTGACCCCAACAATTTGGAAGAAAAAATAAACACTGTGAAAATTCTCAGCTTATTTGCAAGACAAAAGTGAGACGTTTCCACTGGAATGCTGCAAGCAGACAGTTGCCAACTTGAGTGGATAATTTTGGTAGCGTGAAAAGCAGAAAAAAAGGGAGTTTTTTTGCACATCCCAATCCAGAAGAGATGGACCAACACAGGTATTTCATAAAGATGGAGTAAATGACATATATTCCTTTCACCTTCCATTTCAGCCAACAGAGACTCTCCCTTGCTCATTTATCCTGTGGGGTGTTGTTTCTGAAGTTCCTTGGTACAGAATCACATGGGGCTGGAAGGGACCTCTGGAGATCATCTCGTCCAACCCTCCTCACAGAGTAGGTCCACCCAGAGCAGGTTGCACAGGAACGCATCCAGGGGGGTTTGGAATGTCTCTAGAGAAGGAGACTCCACCACCTCTCTGGGCAGCCTCTTCCAGGGCTCTGCCACCCTCAAAGTCAAGAAGTTCCTCTTCATGTTTAGATGGAACTTCCTATGTTCAAGTTTGTGCAGTAACATGGAGTTTCAAGTCTTTCAAACTCACATTATTCAACCAGAGGAGTGGGATAAAAATGTCTTTATCCACCCAAGAAATGAGATGAAAACATAGAAAATATACCCTCAGTGTCCGTAAGTGCCTAATAGCGGCGTTCACAAAATCACTCATGACATCCTCTCATCAAAATGAATAGCTGTACTTGATTAGCATAAAGCACTGCCTATACATTTTATACACCTATTTATTTTTGTGTTTAAACTTTGGAAGGTATACACAGAGTTTAGAAGCTTCAAAAACCCTATGGCCATAATCTTGCGGCCTAATTAGATTGAGCAGTGTCTTATTATGGATAGCGAAGGTAATACATTGATAGTAGGAATTAATTTTATCTTGCTTTTTTCAGAGACCTGTCCGCACACATTCTTCTTTAGATTTCAGGGGGGTAAAAAGCAGATTCAATTTCTACTCCCAGAATACTAATGAGAACTTTTCTTATCACCTTTAATTTTTCTCAACTATTCTCTCTGAGATGGCATTAGATCAATGCACGAACCAAAGCTTGTGAAAAGATTAGATAAGGATTTTGCAAGAGGTTCAGCACAAGCTGCATAACCTCCTAAGCAAAAAGCCTGAGCAAATATTAAATGGAAGAGACGCAAGAGATAATTTAATGGTAATTAAGCACACACTGCCACAGGGCAATTGAATAGTTTTCCTAGAAGTCTTTTGTGTTTGCTCAATTATTGCTTTTATTATTATTGTTAATATAGTTAAATGAGAGAAACGAGAATATTTTTTGTCTGTTGAAGAGAAAAAAGGCCCTATCTTTAAAAGCATAAAGCCCATATACATATAAAGACACTCTGAGAAATTTAAAGAACTCTACCAGTTTTTTCTCGTTTTGCTACAAATTCAGAAGTGTGTTAAGAGGGAAGACGAATCCCAATCTGTGATCTGCACTGGCAAGCTGGCTGTCAGCCCCAGTGAACCTTTTCACCCATAGAAAAATATATTGGAAAACAGTTTAAAGAGAAGGATAGAGACAAAAATAATTTCTTGCTGCAGTTTCTTGCTCTGGTTATTTCAAGCACCTTTTCAGTCAGATTTTTTTGGGGGTAAATGTTCTAACAACTTTAAATCAGATTTACAGCCCAACAGGTGTATGCTTTGGGGGGAAAGGATTAGTCTTTTAAGTTCAATTAAACATGGTATAATGGAAATGCAAACCACTCTAGGCTCCTGGATGAGCACTATTGTAATGCCAGCGATAGAAGAAGTAACAGGACTTGGATTTGCTCATTTACAGGCTGGAAGGGATGCAGTATGTGAAAAATATGAATGGCAAGAATAAATGCACCTCTCGGAGGTAGGAAAAAGAAGGTCTTTAGATGTCCTGATTTAATAAAAAATGAAACAGAACTATCACTCCCCTCACAACAGACACTACATGCACTAGTATTTTTGACAAACAAGAATTACAAAATTCAACATAATCCTATGCCACAGTGTCTTTCTTGACATCTTAACGTCCTGATATTCAGCAAGAATTCACTTTGTTTATTTACTTTCTATTCTCACCAATATTTTTATCCCTACTTTTTTTCATCCCTACTCTTCATTGGTTAACCAGAGCAAAAATCTCTCGTGTCTCTAGGCTTTTGAGCATTAGAAGTTCAAAGATACTCTTAAATCGTAAGAAAAGAAAGGAAGTGAACACTGAACCATGAACTAATGAGCTTTTTTCCACAAGGATGACAGGCACGTAAACGAAAGGCCAGTTTCATTTCTGATGTCAGACTTTTAAAATATTTGGGGTTTTGCTTGAATGAGCAAATTACTGACGGTGTATGTAACTTTTAACTTCTCAAAATTTACTAGGCAATAATGGGCGCTTTCCCAGCTCTAGAAATGGTGAGCAAATTCCAGCTGGTATAATTTAAAATAAAAACCGGAGACAGAGGAAAGCCCACGTTTGTGAAGACGGAGAAATTAGAGAATAGCTCTACGTGAGCACACATGATTTACGAAGAAATCTATCACAGGCCTCGTATTTTATATACCAGCTGCTACTTTCAAAAGCCATCTGCTTCATTTTTCTGCATGCTATTTTTTTTTAATGCAGCTGCAGTATTTCAGAAAAAGGTTCACTGGGGCTGACAAGCCAGCTTGCCAGTGCAGTTCATAAAAACACCACGCTGGATTTTAATTTCTTTATTAAGAACAAGAGTAAAATCATTCTGAACTTCGTACTTAACGCTTTCCAGGAGTTTAAGGATTTAAAAAAAACCTACTTGCTGTGTCTTAAAAATCTATTTTAGGTTTAAATCTGTATATATGCGTAGAAATTATTTTTTTAAAATTATCAAACTTTCTATTGAGTTTTCTTTTGAAGCATTAACTACTGTGGAAATTCTTTAGCAACACTACTATCAGATGGTGTCTCAAAAAGGGGCAAATATCAATAATTAGCCACTGCATTGGCTTTCCCAGCTCATTTAATGTTACCAAGAAATTTCCCACAAGATAATCTCTAATTTTTCAGGAGGACAGTTTAAAAATAAGCAATCTATTTCTCTTACTTTACTTTCAATGCCTGTGACCTACTTACACAACTTAGTCCTTTTTTATTTATTGTCTTTCAAATTGGCATTGATCTGAAAACTGCATTTAAACAGCACTTCAGTCATTAAGTACCCCCTAAAGAGTTAAGTGCATAACTAAAAAAAAAGTCACCAAAACACATAAGATATTTAGATAAGCAAACAAAGAAACGAAATGTCTTCTGTACTCCATTTACTAAGTAGAATAAGAATCATAATTGTAATAGTTTAACGAAGCATGGAAAACAAAGATTCACATTACATCATCTTCTCCTTATCCCTTTGTTCTATCCAGATATTTTTAGCTGGTGTTTTTTATATTCAGAAATTATGTACCTGTGCTTAGTGATATTTATATTAATAAATACAACCTTGTTTTTAACCTTCTTATCTGCAATAAATAATTATTCATTCTCCTCTTTAACAGCTCAGGTGTGTTCTAGCACCTGTTTTCAAACATTGAAATTTCTAGTTGGAGGTTTTTTGGTGTTTGTGTCAGTGTCTGTGTGGTGCCACCACAGAAACTGCCCATCACGATCTTCCTTTTACACCAACACACACCATTTCTGGTGACATCGGTACTACGAAACTCCAGTGAATTTTTTCCTGTCATTTACCAACTCATAAATTCTGGCTTCTGTAACTTGAAAGCCTAGAATACTTCAATATATCTGTTGGAAAAGTTCATCTTCAGCAACTTCTTACGTAACCAAGACAAGGATTGAAGCATATACCACATTTATTTTCTCCACAATTTCACATTCCAAATGAACAAAGCTGCTCTGTGCTCAGAGTGCTCCTATTCAACCTGCTTTTTGTTCTGCTCTTGCAGCAGGTACCACGTGGAAGACCACCACAATCCACAACACAGCTCTTCCATGGCACCCTATCAGATATAATTGTCTCCAATATTCTGCAATCTGTCTTGTAGTGTTAAATACACCACAGAAATGCTGTGGCACCTTGGGACAGATACACAGAATCATAGAGTTGTCTCGGTTGGAAGGGACCTTTCAGATCATTGAGTCCAACCATCAACCTAACACTGACAAAACCACCATGAAACCATGTCCCTCAGCACCACGTCTACCGATCTTTTAAATACCTCCAGAGATGGTGATTCCACCACTTCCCTGGGCAGCCTGTTCCAATGCTTGACAGCCCTTTTGGCAAGAAATTTTTCCTAATATCAAATCTAAACCTCCCTTGGTGCAACTCAAGGCCATTTTCTATTGTCCTTTCGCTTGTTAATCGGGAGAAGAGACTGACCCCCACCTCACTACAACCTCCTCTCAGGTAGTTGTAAAGAGTGATCATTAGATGAACGCAGAAGAGTCACCTTCTATATGGATACAATTGCTTATATCTGTAATCACCGAACTGCAAAAGGAGATGGCTCCAGCTTCTCATAGTGGAATGCAACCTCATTCCCCACCAGTAGGTTCCTGTAGGACAGTGAATTTTCTTCACTACAGACTCAGAATAATCAGTTTGCAAGAGTAGGGTCCCAACTCACATCACTACAGCTTCAGAAATCTTATGCAAAATTAACCCTCAAAGATTTGTGCTTCATCTGCTCTGAACGAAGCACCAGATGCACAGAAGCCCAGAGTACGCTTCTAATGTCATCAGGATTTTTAGGAGCCACCTAATGATTGTAATGGTGGTTTTTAAAATATGCACAGGAGGGAAACACATGTGTTTCCACCCCTGTTTACCCATCTGATAATATTAAGAGTTATTGTAGAAGCTAAGTCTACATGAGGGAAAATTAAGGCTTTGGCTTTTTCTAGTGGAGTTAAAAGCCCTGATTCAGTATCAGGATAACATTCATTTGCCATCTGCCCTCAGCTGCTCCTCCTCTTCATCTTCCAAGGTCACCGTCTCTCTATTATCTCGAGGTGAACTTTGACATCTCTAACTAATTTTGGAAGCTCCTCTGTTAATAATAAGGGCATTAGAGATGGGGGAGAGGGGGGGCGGAATCAACTTCTGACGAGGCTTTGTTAGGGACAGAATGGCTAAAAATGATCCCTTCTGTCCGAGCGAGCCGATCTCCAGATGTCACTGCAATACACACTGCTGCCTCCCAGATCTTCCATAAAGTAGGACTATACTCTTGGGAGCCATAAAGTAGTCAACCTACTAAGCGTGCCTGCTAACAGCTAATTTTATACTTCTCCTCTCCGACACACAATTTTGCTTTTTGAGGACAAATGAGTCTAAGCATCAACGGGATTCAACTTCTTTTTTTTCCTAACAAAGACATATCCACACATCAGTAGATGGAAACCAGTCCTGAGCATTTCACACTTAGCATCTTGAATTAAGAGCAATTCACCAAGAAAGTCCACAAGCACTATTTTCACCACGCCGCTTGACAGGTGGAAATTTGAAATTAAAAGTTTTTCTTTGGCCTGAGCTTGGCTGACTATTTGAGAGGTATTTTGGAATACGAGTGTGTTTTACGTCCCTATCATCCAGCACCGCTAACAGAAAGTGGAGATTTGAGACAGAACATTTGGAAGATACCGAAGTAGCTGCATGACGATACAAACAGCAAGATCCATGAGAAGAATGTCAGAACGGTTTTGAGAGGGTAAATCAAGTTTTATAGTTAAAAAATGAGAGCTTTATGAGGAATTGTGAATTTCAACGATTTCAAGAAACCGACCCCTGTGAAGGGTATCTCACTCATAATTACTTTTACAAACTGCAAGGAGCAGATAGGTGATGTGCAGTTTGATTTATATTTTTATAATTTTTTAAAAAATATTTTTAAAAATATCTTTTTAAGCAGCTGCGATTCATACGTTTATTACCACTTTCCTTTAGGGCAGAGTTTATGTGTCAACCATTAACTCTTCCTGAAAGATCTTTATTTTTGGTTTATTTATTGTTTTAAACAGGCTGCCAATATCAGGAACAATGCCAGCTCTTCTCCCTACGTCCTTGACTTTCTTCAAAGCTTTTCCCGTCAAAGTAATTTGCTTTAGGTCTCCTATTTTTATTATGGGATAAGAGATGTTGTTATTTAATTAGGTTAAAGAGTCCAATTCCCAGCCTGCATTTCAAATTACATCTCATGCACCTAAGCCTTATAAAACTTTAATCATGACATTATTACAGTAATTGCCTGGACTTGAAATTTCCTACAGGTTGGGGGACAGTGTTATAAAAATAATCAAATTTGCATGATGCATTTATTTGCCACAATATAAAAGAGACTTTTCCAATGCAAGGAAATGCATTTGAAGTGTTAACATTGTCTTCACAGACACTACAGAGACAGTGCAAAAAAGCACCACAAGAAACTATGCCTCCTCTTTCTTTAGAGAATTTTCTTTTTTGGAAGAAAATAAATATTACTTTTTTCCTCTTCTCTTTTTAAAAAGTTTCCTTATGAAAATGAACCTGCATTGTACTTGTCTGGTCAAACACTGAATCCCTGTGGCACAGAATTAAGCTCAGTTTTTGCAGAACGTTATTTACCTGCCCTAAATTTGAGACCATCCTCTCTCTGCTTGTAATCCCTTCTCTTACACAAACCTTGGCTCGTTTTAAAAAGCAAAACCAAAACAGGCTCCAGTCCTATGGTCTCCTTTATTACACATATATGTACATCTCACAACAGCTCCAGGCTAAACAAGGCAGGCACAGAGAAAAATTCTACGCTGATAAAACCAACCTTTTCTTGTTATTTGGGGTCTAAAAAACTCCCCAAAAGTTACTTTAAGAGTCTTCTGTTTGAAGCAGAAGGACAGCAATAATGGAAGGGCTGATGCCCAAGAGCTGTCCCCCCCGCCCTCACACAGACACTTACTCCCTTTTCATCCAGGGATAAACCAGCTCCAATTACTGGAGGCCAATGTGTTATTCAAGGATAAATGTGCCCAGGCTCTTGTCCCTCAATAAAAGGAAGGCAATTCAAGTAGCTTACGTCTGATTCTCATTATATGAATGTTTTTAGAAGCTGTATTCTATCTTGATGTGAGATATGGCTTTCGGTCCTCACTCAGCTATTAAGGGAAAAGAGAAGCCTGTCCCTTTTATTTCCACCTCCCAACAGCCGTGTCACTGGAACAAGAGGGGAAGGAAGACACAATGAATTTCACCACCACTTATTTAAAGCAACTGGAAATGCTCCCCAAAAGTACAAGAAAAATGTGAAGTCTATTTTTCATTACTCAAACACCTCCAATTTTTAATTCTCCTTTTGTACCCTTATGCTTGTTTCCTCTGAAGTTTGGTAAAAATTTATATAAAAGACAGATATCTTTATTCTTCTGAGATTTACAAAGCAGTCAACTGAACAATAAAAAAAAAGGAGGCTACTTAATGATAAAAATTAACTTATGGTATTTTTACTCAACAATCTTCATGTTTAAGGTTTTGGGGGTGGGGTTAGAGTTGACTTTGGTTCAGATTTAGGTGCACAACACAAAGGGACCCAACTGAAGGCTGGCACATAAAAACCTAAGCAGGGAGCATCTGCCAACTGTGCAGCCAGCCATAAATCTGGCACTTCCTGATTTTCTTAATACTTTAACTTCACAATTCAAACAGCACTGGGCGGGTTCCAATTTGCCTAATTTGGCTGAAATTGTAAGCAGTTGGGCCCGAGGGAATAACGCAGTCAATGCAGTATCACTCCTAAACGCTCCACTTCGTGGAAAAAAAGAGAAGGCACCTCCAAAGACCCATCATCCGCTACCTTTGACATCTTCCAAAGAGACCAGTAAAAAAGAAAGGATTCTAGCATTAGTTTGTTGATCAGAGCTCTCAACTGGGATGTAAAATGATGAGACTTGAACACACAACTCCTCCCGTCAAGGGAACAGCCCAAGCATCAGCTTCTCCCCCATCTCCAGCCTCAAAGCCTGAAACACAGCTGCTTTGTCAAACCGCACAGTATCAGTACGATTCATTCTGACGTTCCAAACAAATTCCATGGGGGGTGTGTGTGTGTGTGTGTGTCCCTTCCTTCACACACACTCATTTTAATCCTTTGCTCTACAGATTGCAAACCAGGGGCACTCTTCTGAAAACTCTCGTTAAGTGCCCCGCTTTTATACTTTCCAATTAGAGGAACTCACGCCCACTGCAGATGGCAGAACGACCGCCCCCGATTACAACCGGCTGCACATCAACCTCCAAACAGTTCTGCTCCTGGGTTCGTGAGTCGTTTGAGACTCTTGAAAATAAATAATAGATCCAAAACACAGAAAGGTCACAGCATCCTTAAAACAGTCAAAATTAAAGGGAGGAAAACAAAAAAGAAAGATTTCACTTAGTAAGTCCGAGCTGAGAAGACTGAAATGCTCGCACCAATTTTTACAGGGCACTGCACTCATTGGGGTGAATGGGAGCAGTCATGCATGGGAAGCTCCCAACGTGTGCCAGTTTCCAGTTTAACAGCCCAATAATTGTGGTTTGGGTCAACTGTATGAATAAAGGCTGTCTGTTGACAGTGATTAAGGTAACACGTTGTTATCTTTACAAATGTTCTGTGCTTTTCTGGAAGACGAAGATCGCTTGAGGATTCAGTCCCTTCCTCAAATGTTCAGCTTTTTTTTTTTTCAACAACACTGCTGCTCTGCAACTCTAATTCAAGAAAATAATTACATTTTCTAAAATCCATGGACAATTCACAGGCAAAAGAGGTCACCATGTTTCTTTTCCTTCTCCATGAACCTTTTAATTCGATGTACATTTTTAATAAGTCAGACAACATGTGTTTAGATGTCACCAAATCATTTATAGGTTCTCAGCCTCATCTTGTAAGGAAAGAGTCAGTCACAGGCAGCATCTGGTCCCCAAAATCTTTCTCTCATTTATAACACACGAGACAGCAACGTATTTGACTTTAACATCTACAAATGCCAATTTGATTATAGAAGCGTTATTCTGTTGTGTGTTTGTTTTTTAATTCTGTAACTGGGTCCTACATTGATTATTTCTACCCGAGTTATTTCTGTGCAGAAAGCTCAAGATATGTATGTGTGCACATATGATTTATGCACATTCTGTTCTTCTGGTTTATATCACAGAATCATAGAATGGGTAGAGTTGGAAGGGACCTTAAAGGTCATTGAGTTCCAAACCCCCTGCGTTGGGCAGGGACAAGACGATGTGTCTGATTGTGAAGGGTGAGCTGTGGTCAGCAAAGGAGGATGTCAAAATCTCATGGGAATAACAATGAGAGAGGAACAGAACATGAAAAATTGTCTTTCCTTGTTTTTCCACGTTCCCCTACATTTAAGGTCTGTTTTATGATGCAGTGTTATTGCACCAATTCTTTTTCTGCCTTCTCTTCACAAGCCAGTGGGGTTGCCTTAACACTTCACCAGATAAAATTAATTGTCCTGATTTATTCAAGAGGCCAAGTGAGACTTACGGAATGAAACAGAATCATGGACGGAGAAGGACAGCTCTGAGAAGTTGTGCATCTGATTTCCATGACAACGGCGACCCAAATACCTTGGAGCACCCCAGAACAAAAACCAGTGACTTTGGAAGAACTGGAGTTTGAAATACCTCATGATGAGGTGGAGAGGAAAGGAGAAGAGAAAAAAAAAAGGTATAGTGTGCCGAGCAAGGAGACAAGAACTTCTGATTTTAATTTTATAACAGAATTAAGATTCAGGGCATCATCAGATACAGGCAGCTGTCGTCTCTCCAGATCAGTTCCTGCCGCCCTTCAAAAACCTTTCTATTCTGAGCAATTGTTATCTGTTTCTAATGATTTCCACAAATTTAGTAAAAACGTGTGTCTCAGAAAATGCTAAAAAAAAAATATTCCTCTGGTATTTTAAATTCCTTGCTTGAAAGAAAGAGTTCTCTGAGGCAAAAATGAGAGAACGCTGCAGGATCCCCAGCTCTTGGATAGGGAGATTATTTTGGAGCTCATCACCCACTCATCATGGAAAACACAACTCTCCTGTGTTTAAAGCCAGTATGAAGTCAGTCACCTGCTGCTGAAGTACCACATGAGGAACATCATTTTGTTGTTTCTAGAAGAACCCCTGGTGGGACTAAAAAGCCACCAGAATCCAGACATTTTTAGGCTGGAACAAGCATATGGCACAGATGAATTAAATTAGAATGCTGAGTTCAGGTAAGCACTGGACTAGAATTTCTTCCCAGAAGTCAACTCCATCATTTATCAATACAAGAATTTCATCACACATTAAAAAAAAAAAAAAGGTCATTTACCTAAGGCAAAAATGTGTGTGCGTACAATCAAAGATAGAAGACATTTAAGAAATTAGTATGAACATGTTAATTCTACATCCTGCTTCCAGATGAAGTATCGGACAAAGGGTAGGATTATGGTTTTCTCTTTTTAGAAACTTAAAAAGATAATTTAATCAGAATTACTGTTTCCTGGTTCCTCATCTGCAAACCTGTCTTTCACAAGGGCAGAAGGATGCCACATTTTGGAGCAGCTCCAGCTGTATCCTAATTTTAGGGCATGTTACTCAAGAATTATGGTATGTCCCAAGCAACCAACCTAAGGTCAGGATATTTTGGAATATGGCAAAGACACACAAGAACAGTAGCCCATGGGAGCAGTTTTCCTTGGGGTTTGACCAACATTATCAGTACTTCTTATTGTTCCTTTGACACAACAAAACACATCGGGTAAAAAAAATACAAATATATATATATATATTCCAATTTAAAAAAAAACCTCTGGAGCTTTCCTGGTGTAGTTCTTGAGCTCTGCCATTTTAGCTGACTTCACAAGCCCTCTCCCCCTGCCTCATTCTTACCTTATCTCTCTCATTACAATACTCCATCAAACAACTCCTTTAAAGAACCTAGATTAAAGCTAATCCTCCACACAGTAGTACAAAGTATTGCTTAAAACTGACATAAAACCGTATCTGGGTCACAAACCTGTCACCATCAGTAACACAAACTGTTTGTTAAGCACTAACAACATTTCACTGTGTGAACACAGACAGGGTACCATCCAGACGCTGGAAAAGACCCGCCTAATAAGTAGCCAGTAAGTAAGTTTAGGTTTGAATTTTCAGAGATGGATTCTTAAAGTTAGGGGATACTATAACTATTCTCATCCAGGCTTCTCTAAGAGATATCCGTATGATTAAAATTATTTAAGTGAAGAAAACGAAGATTTAGGTGCTTAATTTATAGAAACTTTTACGATTATGCAGTTTTACCAATCAATAAGAGATACTCAAATCAAGAAAATAACCTAATGAGTAGAAAAACCATACCATGGTTGTAGCAAAATTTCCCACTTACTTGCACTTGCAAAAATAAAGAAATTCAGCATCTTAATAAAGCATTTCAAATAAATAACTATAAGAAGCCAGCTGAAAACAAGTAAATTTTACCAGAGTTGAAGACCACAACTGCAGAATTCCCTTGTCTTTGGAAAATATTCCTCACCACTTCTCAAGGAGAAAGATGCCATGGGCTTTATGCCCTTCCTGCTTTATATATGCAACCTTCATTTTTACCAATTTCTTTTTCTGCATTAACATGTTATCCACATAAAAAAAGCCAGATTTCCCAAAATTTGTGCCAGCAAAAGACAAGAGTAGTAGAAATGAACATACCTGCTGATAGAAAAAATTTAGAGTGGGTTTGTCCTCAGTGAACTGGTTTAGAAATCCTTTTGGCAAATATCGAATTCTCAATTCGTATCTGTAAAGCAAGAAAAAAGAGAACTGGTGAGACTAAAATAATAATCGAGTATATTTATAATAAAGTATATTTAACAATCTATTCATGATAGTAAGAGCAAGTATCACAACATTGAGATTTCATCACAAATAAAAGACATCTTCAAGCATTCTTAGAAATAAAGATAGAACTGAAACAAACTCAGAAAACTAAGGGGAAATTTCCTCTCCTGACCACTCGGAGAACTACACTAGAATGTAGTATCTGACAGTTCACAAAGACGTTTACAAAGCAACTTTGTAATAGAAATAAACACAAATCCCTGCTGCTTTCTTAGAGCTTCAGTGAGGACCAAAGCACTGAGACCTGGAGCAGAGAGACCATAGGAAGGGAGGCCCCAGTTAGGATGATCAGAGGGATGGAGCACCTCCCTTATGAAGGCAGGTTGAGAGAGCTGGGGTTGTTCAGCCTGGAGAAGAGAAGGCTCCAGGGAGACCTCACAGCAGCCTTCCAATATCTGAAGGGAGCCTACAGGAGAGCCAGAGAGGGAGTCTTTGTCAGGAAGTGTATTGACAGGACAAGGGGTACTGGTTTTAAATTGAAAGAGGGGAGATTTATATTAGATATCGGGAAGACATTCTTTCCTGTGAGGGTGGTGAGACACTGGAACAGGTTTGCCCAGAGAAGCTGTGGATGCCCCATCCCTGGAGGGGTTCAAGGCCAGGCTGGATGGGGCTTTGGCAGGTGGGTTGGAACTCAATGATCTCTAAGGTCCCTTCCAACTCTAACCATTCTGTGATTCTATGACAGTGGATGAGCTGCCATAACCACCAACGTCAGCCCCGGCAACAGCTTTTATCTTTGGGTATCACAAGCACAGGACTCAAAACACATCCCACTGCTCCAAGTGAGACTGGCAACCAGTGATACCCACCAGGGAGCCACGTCCTACAGACAAATCAAGGGCTTACACTTCTTTTTAAGTGCTGCAATATTCACCTCTGAATTGTTCCAAAGGTTTTGAAGGGATTTCGCTGTAAAAAGGTTTCCTACTCCCTTATTCATCATCAAGATGAATGCAAAGGCCGAGAAAACCAGTTTTCAATGTGACAATCATATTTTTCAAGTTAATAATACATCACAGAGTGATGAATTAGAGTCAGAATTAGCCTTGATTCATGACCTATACCCAATCTTCATCCCTTCTCAAACCCTAAACTACTACTTCCAAGCCCTAAATTTAGCATTATTGCTTGTGCTGCAGCAACAGCCCCCAATGTTTGACATACCCTGCATGTTTCCTCCTCTAACGCATTCCAGCAATGAAATGCTGATAATAAATCTCCTCATCTCTTTCGCTGTGCCAATACAGCATATCCTAAGTATAAAACTCTTTGCAGTCCTTCCCCAAAATAAGGATATTTAACAATCTACTCGTGACAGTAAGAGCAAATATTGAAACATTTCACTCTGTTGGTTTCAGCAGGACAAGAACTTCTTTCCAGCGAGTGATTTGGCTGCCAATCAAGACTTATACAGGGATGTGATAAAAAGGTACCAGGAGTTTCTGCTGCTTAGGGTTCCACTGCAAAAAGAAGCTGTGGTATTCTTTCTTCTTTGCTTTGAAATCCTTGAAAAGACATTGTCCCATCAGAAATCATTAAAATAAGGAAAAGCTTTAGAAAGTGTCAAAATATTCACATTGCATCCTACAAGCCAAAAATCAGAGGCCTGAAGAAACTCACGTGGAACTGATCTCAGACCTTCAGCAACGTACATATTGTCCGAGTCACCCTGATCTAGAGCAGGATGTAGAACACCTTTACTCTCTGGGATTAAAAAAAATAATACAGGAAAAGCAATCTTTCTCCTTTACAGAGGACTTGTCTTCTTAACTGAGTGTATGAGAAGTACTGCTTTTTTGCCACAGGATCTCATGAGGAAATCAGGTAAGATGAAACAGCTTGGCTGGGACAGTCACTGAGAGTGACCTTCATTACCTATTTATAAACTAATCTCCGACTATGCCTATGGGAATGAAGAAGCTGACTTCCAAAGGCCAGCTCAAGGATGGGTTTGATTTTCAGCATCTCCTAAATCTACTGTCTTTTTAACGCAGCCAAATGATGAGGATGACAAGTCCCACTCTCACAAACCAGGTCTGCTTTTGGAGCAAGTATAAAACCAGAAGACTGGTGGAGCCAAAAAGGAAAGGATGATCCAACTCTTCGTTAATTTTGTGGCACTGGAGGAAACAATCTCACCGGTTCCAATCACGGTTGCTTCCAGCAGGCTCTGGTTTGGATCACTTTAGCAGAAAAGTAACCAGAAAGGAGAAGATGGGAACAAAAAGGGAAGACAAAGGAGGGAGAAAACAGCTTTGTGTGAGTTTAATGAACTGAATCAGCTCGCTGAAGGATCAGACAAGCATTAAGACTCATAGAAGAAAAGGGAAAGGACTGGGTAACTGGAAGGAAGAGGGGAGAGGACAGACTGTGGAGAGGTACAAAGCTTTTAGATCAACAGAGTCAACTCGTTAAATCATTCCACAGACGGCCCAGCCTTTGTGTCAGTGCCAAGGCATTTGTGGTGCAGCCATCAAAGCCTATAGCACAGGACTGCAAAGCACTGAGGCTTCTTTGGGGCATCTTCTACCTGTCAGAGCCAAAGCAGGAATATTGCTGCCTACAAGGACCTGCTTTACCTACAAACATTAAGTACAGAACTGGAAGACATCTACCCTGTAGGGAACAATTTGGTACTCAAACCTCTTGAGTCTCCTCTTGTGGGACAGAAAGGACTGGCAAATGAAGCAGTGTTTTGGCACACACCATTTTTAGAGACAGAAAGGACAGCTCCTGGCACTGCTGTTGAAGGCTCAATATTACCAAAATCGATCAGCTGATGCTATGATTTAAGAGTTCCACATCCTACTAACCCTAGTTCACCTGGCTGTACAAGGCGAAGATGAAGGTCAAGGGAGGAAGGCTCTTTCATCTTTCACCCTCATGCCCTTGGAAACATCCAGTCATTAAAATAATAATATTACAAGCGAAGATTCTTCATTAAAAAATGAGTTTAACACATGCCCAGGTCTGCTTTGCGAGTGGAAACAGTAAGAGGGAACCTGAAGCAAACAAATCCACTCCAGTCTTTATTGCCTTCTCATAAATAAGTCCTGGGATTTTGTTTGTATTTCCCTTGTCATCTGGGATCATCTTGCAGGGACAGGAACCTACACAGGCCTTCATACAATGCTTAAGGAACATGTAACAATTCATGTTACTGGAAAACAAACCTAAAAGCAGCAGTGTTACTGGAATTCAGTAAGGAACAAAACTCTCAGACTGCATTTGAAAGACTACAGCGATTCAAAAGCAATTACATCAAATTACATTAAAATTATACAATGCTTCTGTAGCACTAAATCCTGTGTAACTCAAAGAAATAAGACAGTGTTACCCAATGTGACAGAAAACACAGCAGACTCCAGAATACATATTTCCTGAACAAACTACTACACTAACAAATAAGCAAACAGTTCCCATAATTGTAACTCTGATCAGTTTTGGCACCGTGATTTAGACACATTCAAAATTTTCTGATGCTGGAGAGAATTATTTTCATTGCTAGAGAAAAAAATAAAATGGGAAAAAGGGATATTTTGTTTGATACAGTTAATTAACATGAACATTCCTAAAGTAAACATATAGTGAAGAAGCAGGCCCAGTTAATAGAAGGCTTTTATCTGAATTTTAGGATCAATCTTTCTCCTCTGTAGGAAAAATTGAAGTATTAGGCCTTAACTGTTTTTTGGTTTTTTTTAAAGCTACTAGATAGTTCAAACCTCTCCTGCCTTGTGCTAAATCCAACCCCTTTTTTAGCAAAAAAGGTCAAAGTAGTATATAAAAGCAAACACGAGGGTGGGAAAAAAAAAGATTTCCAGTCAGCAATGATTTCCAGTTCATCTTCTGCCACGTAACTGAGGTTACCCATTGCCAGTCTGGCAAAGCCGAACCCTGTGTGCTCCTGAAACTGAACTGTTTGCCACAGGAAGAGGGAAGAAAACATGAAGTGACAGAATTTTGGTTGACCTTGTTGCCCTAAAGACCACTATTGTTCACTCTTCCTAAGCTCTGACTACAGCTGTGCCATCTGAAGCAGAGTCACATCCCTGTCTCTCCCCTTCACCAGTTGATTCCCTGCAGGATTATCAACAGCACGGCACCAAACAAGAGCTGTACATCCAGGAGATGGACTTTTATCTGGTAAATTCTGTGTACAACTGACTGACCTTCAGTGTCACTTCTAGTACGTGGATTAGTCCAGGAGAACATCCAAGATCTAATTTGTGAACACTGAACATACCAGACCTTTAAATTTAGATGATTAAAAAAATTAAAAATAATCACATAAGCATCAGTTACTGATTTATTAACACTACAGGAAGCTTTTAATTTAAGAACCATTCCAAGATTTCTCCCCCTTTACTAATCTAAATATTTTTACAAGTACTGCCATATGATCTTAAACACTCCGTGCTGTGGTATTACAAATATGACAGCAGCATTTTGATTATGCACAGCAAATCTCCGTGGGTTTAAAAGGTACGTCAGGCTGTATGTGTTCCATAAAACACTAAATGACACTCTGGAAAGGTATTGAATAATTTACATCTTATCATAAGCTCTTTCATGACTATTTTATACAATTCCTGTCCACAAACTTCAAAACAATCATTTAACTTTGCTTTTAAAACTGATTAACTTTGTTCTGCAATATGTACAATGCCAGTTGCACCGTCTGATAGAACTGGAACTGACACTTGCACACTATATAACAAATTTCCAAAGCATCAGTGATTCATATTTATATTCACATTATACACAGCACTACCATCACAGGAAGGATTCAGGAATTCCCTGCTTCCTAAACTGGGATTGCAGAGTATTATCAATGAAAAGTTTCTTACAAGGTACCGAAGGAAAAATATTGATGCATATCCCAGAATCACTGAAAAGTAACATGCACAGAAGAAAACGTGCAACGTGGCTGAAACCTGAGTTTTAAACATTCCTCACTTGTTTGAATCCGTCGTGTTTAAGACTGAAGCCCTAAAGAGAATTTATGAACTGAAGACTAGCAAATGTCTGCTAGTATATAACAACTCCATTTGCAAGAAATTAAGTATAGACTATTTCCAATAATTTTGCAGAAGATATGTGTAGCCTTTAAAATGAGTAGGAACTTCTGCAAAAATCGTGGTTATTAACAGAAACCACAGAAAACCCCACACAACCCCCCTGCAATGAGCTGGTAACCATAGTTTAACGGTATTTTAAAACTCTGAGCTCTCCTATCTTCTCCAGTAGACTACTGTGTCCTTTTGCAAATAATTTTAGTTTCATCTTGTTTTTCTACCAGGAAAATGGACAATCTTTCCCTTCGTCCTCTCCTCGTTCTTTGATTTTACAGCTTACTCTGCTAAAAAGCTAAAGAAAACTCAGCCTTCAACAGAGAGCACAGATCATAGATATACTTTTAACCAACTAACTGGTGTCATGAAAAAATATCTCAGCAAACGTACCTAGACCTTGAAAAATCCCAAACTCTGCCATAATCTTTCTATCGTTCATTGCTCTGGGAATAAGTGAAGATCCCAGAAGAAAGACTCTCATCGCTCTGGGCCTCAAATCATTACCCAAATAATCATTTTACAACTGCAGAGTGAAAAATCGATCTATTCACTGCATTTCACTCTTCTGAAATTACTTTCCTCCTACTTACTCTCTATCTAAATACAACAAGTATTTAACAATATTCTCTTGTTTGCATTTAAATAACAAGATTTATCCTTTTACATTTTCAGCGGTGTGCTTATACCACAAACAGGAATGGGATTTCTGTCCTGTAACTTTTAAGGATGACAAAACCTTGGTTCACCAGATATATCACAAATTTGGCAGGTTTTTGAGGACAAACGACTAGGAGATTTCTGCTCCTACTTTATGCCTCCTCTAAATCCTAGATAAGAACACTTGTCTGTTCTCCCCACTTTGCAGGAAGCCTGTTACAACAACAAAAAGTGTTCTTTATTGCTTAGAGCTCTTTGATGTGAAAAGCTGTGGGTTTTCTTCCTGTTCCATCACCTCTATTCCACCACAGGAGGATCTTCCTTGATAAAGCAAATTATAGAGTTGTTTTTTACAACAATGCAAAAAGACTTATACGACTCGATTTTGACACTGAACAGATTTATACTCTTACTTCCATTCTTCTGGAGGGTGGGCTAGTTCAAATTTCTCTCTCACATTGGACACCCCCATGTCCAGGTGTAGCCAGTGAACCTCCTCAGACTGCAGGTGGCTGAGCCGTAACCCATAGCAGGCCACATTTTTCACTTTGTGACTGTCCACAATCTTCTGAATTATGCCCTAAAACAGAGAAACACACACTCCTTACAAGCCGAAAAATGCAACAGATATTCTTATAAATTTTAAAATATTACCATGTAATCCCCTATACAAAATACTAAGCAATAAATCAGGTATCACCTTTATAAAGATACTAAACATGTTCAGTTGTAAGCTGCTGTTTCAGACAACCATTCACAATTTCTGAAGTTTTAGCAGTCTGGCTTCACAAAACATCAGTAAATATGTTTCCATGTACCTTACCACAATTAAGCCACCATTTCCTTTATGTAAAACAGAATAACATCAAAGTCAAAATATAAAAAGTAGATTTGTGAATGAAAGCAAGATGTATTTGTTAAAAAAAACCCACCACCAGCCTTTAAAAGTCACTCTCCATCTACAACTGGAAAATCACCTTAGACTTTCATCCTATTTAGTGCTTTAACAGTCAGGATTTGGAAGGTCACGTCACAGCCCCTCATTTACCTTCCCCTCACCTTCCAACTCATTTTCTCTTGAGATTCAGCACAGATCCCTTAGGAAATGGGGCAGGAGACAATTATTTGGGAAGATTCTCAATGAAAACAAATATCCTACTTCTTTCTCCTGAAGTAAGTTGCATAGTTTGAGGATCTCTTGCCCAAGACATGAAAAAACCAAAAACCACAACAGATTGCCATGTCAGACCCTAGAAAGGTTAACTTGTAGTAACTAAAATTCAACTGTGTGAGCAGATCGTGGCTTAGCAGCAGCGTGCCAGGCTGGCCTGCTCTGAGCCAGATTAGAGAGTCAGCAGGAGGTGAGAGCTGCAGCCTCACCGCCCGGCAGAAGGTCCAGCTCGTGTCTCTGCACGGTGGCAGATCCCCACCAGCCCCACGTTTAGCGCCCGGCAGGAGCAGGGGCTATCGCTGCTCCCAGACGCTTCTCCCAGGAATTCCCACTCCTCTGCTTCTCTCCCTGCGAGGGTCTGAAAAATTCCTACTGGAAATGCTCATGTGTGAGAGTGTGTATACACACACAGAGATATATACACACATGCATACAGATAAATATAGACACAGATGCACAGGCTGCTGGTTCTTGCTCAGAATTTCAGAAAATATCAACAGCAACTTCTACAGGAGCCGGAGATGGGCTACCGGAGTGAGTCAGGCAAAGTTTGGTTGTGTTTTTTTTTATAGAATGTCACCGTTTCCCCAAATTTCTTATTTTCTATCCCAAAGAAATTGTGTAAGACCCCAATTCCGCAAACTAAGCAAGCGGAAAACTAACTGCAAGAAGAGAACTAAGGAAGCACTAAATCTGAGTAGAGGGGGAAGGTGACACATGTAGGAGTGGAATCACGCTTTTGGCGAGGTGACAGCGAGCTGTTAGATCAGCTCACACATCTGATCAAACTGCAACCTTTAAATAATCTTCCAGAAGCAACACAGTGCAGAGTGAAATGCAAAAAAAACCAATAATAAAAAATTAATTCTCTCAAGCCTCCAAGAAGGAAACCTAATCTGCATTTAGTAAGTTCATGGAGGCTGAGGGAGAAGTGGTTCCATCCTGTCTCCAACAGCAGCACGTGACCATCCTCAGAAGCATCATTTGCTTCAGTCCCAGTGATTCCTCCCAACATCCTTCTCCCTTGCCCAGGAGCTGGACATCAACTGCTACACTTGATGGAAGATGGACACAAACAGCAAAGCATGCAAGATGTTTGCAGAGAACTCAATCGTGTGGGAGGGAGACTTCAAAACACGCTGGCAAATCCAAGTTTTCAAGTGTCACTCCTGGCTGGCAGCACCACACAGGCCAACCAGCAATGGCTGAGTCCTGGGAGGCAGGAGGTACCCAAGTAGATTGGATATTATGAACAATTTCTTCACTGAAAGGGTTATTAAGCATTGGAACAGGCTGCCCAGGGAAGCGGTTGAATCACCATCCCTGGAGGTATTTAAAAGACGGGCAGACGTGGTGCTGAGGGACATGGTTTATGGTGGTTTTTGTCAGAGTTAGGTTGATGGTTGGACTCAATGATCTGAAAGGTCCCTTCCAACCCAGGCGATTCCATGATTCTAAGTTGCTGGGAACAAATGTCTGATGCAAACACAAGTGACCTCCCTGCAGGGACTCTGGTCAAACATCCAAAGGAAGAACCGCAGTGGCTGCAGGCGGATGCCGGGGGAAGAGGCGACACCAGGCAAGCACAGAGGACACTTCCTCCAAGTGCTCTCCCAGCCTCCGGCTATTTTTATCCCAGCGGATTTCCTGAGCCAAGTGTTGTTTCTGTCATTCATCAGCCCTCAGTGAAACTCTTCCAGTTACTCATCCCATCTCCTCTTAAAGCAGTTAACCTTCTGCAACCTTCCCCAGCGAGTTCCAAAGGTCTACTATCAGGTCAGCGAACGGGTTTAAATCTGAACGAAACGTATTGACCACACAATAAAAAAAATGGTTAAGTTTGTTTCTTGCCTGTATTTCAGGGTCTTTGTATCAATTACTGCCAAGGAGAACAGTTGCTGTATCCGGGGAAACACAAAACCACCACCAAGTACTCTCAGCAGTGACAGAGGCACATTTAACCTCTTCTTCACCCAAAGGACAATCTCTGCTTAGTTACTAAAGCCTAACATTTTGGCTGCTCTCCTCGGAAGGGAACGCTGCCAGCTCGCCTATACGCATGCAAACACAAGAGATTCATTCATTTGCATCTCTTTCTTTACCCTGAATAAATAGAGTACAAAACACAAAACACACAGCATTTGGTTTTGGAAACCCACCCCTTCCCCTGCCTCTGATGGTGTCGGTTGATAATGAAAATGGGGACACGTGTTCTTAAAAGGCAGTTAGGCCTGCTGTGATAAGAATTTTTTTTTTCTTTCCAAAGCCATAAAGACAAAATTATCTATGACCATGACCCACCAAGAACACCGATGCACAGGGCTCAGCTGAAACCATTAGTATTTACTCAGGAGAGAATCGAGCCAGACGTTTCAGGACCTCTCTGATTTTCAGGCTGGGATTTCAAAAGGACTGAAGAAATCACAGAATCATAGAATTGTCTAGGTCGGGAGGCTGGAAACAGATGTCTTAAGTCCCACCAAAAGCGAGTGAGATTTTTAAGCTTCTATCACTTTTATATCAATTAGCAATTCTAAAGCTATCACAGAACCAAAAGTAAATAATAATCAAAAAATTGATGTATTTTCTAAATTATGTAAGAAGCATATCCCATCCCTTCTGGCCAGGTAGTTGGTATCACCTCAAGAAAATAAAAAGCAACAATTAGCACAGACTGCAACTCAAGAAGTCATCGACTTCAATGTAAACACTGAGGAGATGGCAGCATCAATGCAAAGCTCAAGTGCAAGTGTTTAGAAATACATTCTAAAAAGCTTACAGATGCCCAGAAAGGAAGAACTGATGCTTTATACAAAACAAACACCTGAATGGCTTCTCTTATTTCCTGTTTGGGAATGCCAGAGGTCGTTCCAGATGCTGACAAACCATAGCCAGAATCAAAGAATGGAGAAAAAAAATGGAGAAATAAGGAAATATGGTGATTAAAACACTCAAAATGGTTGGTCTGCAGGGGAAACCTCACGAATAAAACATCTATTTGCAATAGAAACATCTATTTCCCGATGAAGGCAGGCTGAGAGTTGGGGTTGTTCAGCCTGGAGAAGAGAAGGATGCAGCGAGACCTTCCAGTACCTAGAGGGGCTACAGAAAAGCTGGGGAGGGACTCTTGCTCAGGGAGTGGAATAATAGGACGAGGGGGAACGGTTCTAAACTGAAAGAGGGGAAATTTAGATTGGATATCAGTATGAGATTTTTCACTCTGAGCGTGGTGAGACACTAGAACAGGTTGCCCAGAGAAGCTGTGGATGCCCCAGCCCTGGAGGGGTTCAAGGCCAGGCTGGATGGGGCTTGGAGCAACCTGGTCTGGTGGGAGGTGTCCCTGCCCAGGGCAGGGGGGTTGGAACCAGATGATCTTGAAGGTCCCTTCCAACCCAAACCATTCTATGATTGTTTCTTTTTCTATTAATAAAACAGAGAAGTTGAATTTAAAAACATTTAGATCCACACCTTCATTCAACATAAGTCAGCACCACAACAGGGGGCTTCATTCAGTACTGGGGAGGTGCAGCACGTGAACAGCCCAAGACTCATCTCCAAGAGTTGCGCTGGCACCACAGACATAATTGAGTCAGTGTATTTAACTCTGATCGGGTAGTAAATAATGTGTAGAGTCTCCCCAGTTCCTGGACAGGCTCCACAGACCAAGTGGAGACACATGGGGTGTCAAACAAAGCCACCGCCATCACTCCAGGATGGGTGACAGCTTCTCTGTCTTTCATGATCGCAATGTGAGGAGCCTTGCCAGAAACACCCCTGGTGTTCTCCATGGGAGTGAACAGAATGCATAATCAGAAGTTTCCAGACGAACAATTTAACTGCTTAACGGCTGCACAACAGCGACCAAGACACCCCACTGAGACATGTCAGGACAATCTTTAACTGGAAGCATAGCCAAAGACGCCTGAAATCTCTCCAGACTTGATTGCAACCAGCCTTTTAGCTCAGGAAGCTCCTCAGATGCATTCTTGAGTGGAAAAAAAACAGCTAAGGAACACCACGGTTTCAACCTTCACTACAAACTCAGGACCTTGAATTAATACAGCTAGAAATACTGGCAGGAGAGCTTGACTCCAGCAGAAACCTGCTCCAGAAGGAGATGACACTTTGGGTGGACGCAGGATACGATACCTACATGAATATAAATATCTAAGAGGCGTTTTCGTGTGTCTATCGTAATTCTTCTAAACGCCCTACACCTGTAAGGAAGTCACACGATCATACACCAGTTGAATCCTGTTTACTGTCATCACATTGACTTTATTTAGGTTTCTAGAGCTAACATTTACATCCCAAACACAAAAAAGGCAAGTACAGCTGAGCAAAAGAGAGTGGGGAGCCCTTAGAGGAATTTCCTAGCAGTAAGAGGTAAGTGATAGGTCACCTACTGAAAAGAAAACCTACCTTTTTCAATAGCAAAAAAAATGGACAGCACTCAGTTTTACTCATTTGTCTAAAGAACCCACAAATATTTGACACAGCTGTTTTGAAAAATAGATTAATACGTCCTAAATTAGGAGAATGTGTCCAAAAACAGAATTTACAGTAGAGTGTATCGAGGAGGCTGTTGAAAAATCAAGACAGACCAGAGAAAGGCCAAAAGGTGCAGGATGCCCTCGGCTCTCCCAGGATGTATCAATAATATCTTGTGCTTCTCTAAATGAGCGAAAATGAGTTTCTGCTTGTAAATTAACAGAGCTGATGTGCTACTATGAATAAATTGAAGTTGGAACAATTTACTCCCAGTGTGACTAAAAACCTAATTTCCCTATTTAGTAAGAAGGAGAAAGTGTCTTGCACTAGAAAAAAAAAGTCTTTAAGTAGCACCCCCGACATCGGGACACGCTGTTAATGTCTGAGAAGCCCTTCAAATATGTCAAATGCTATTTATATATGAAGTATTGTAACTCCTTGTGAGAGATTTATATGGGGAGCTTAAATGAAAAGCTGGACAAAAGTAAACTACAAAGCTCTGATGTAAATTAATTTATAATTTCCATAAAGGAAAACTCTAGAATGTCCTCAAAACACCAAAAAGCAGGTTGCCCTCGAATGACACTGTCTGATATTCGAAGAACAAAGCCCACATCCCTCTCTCTCATTATTGTGCTACTTTCTCTCTCCTGCACTGATCCAGCAAACACGTTTGTACATCGTGTGCTAAACCAGGCTGGGGAACTGATCCAGCTGAACAGACTCTGCTGCAGGAGCCCAGCAACAAGTATATATTGAAACTACAGCCTGAAAACATGTTACTCGGGTGCCAAGGATTCTAGAATCATAGAACTGTCTACGTTGGAAGGGACCTGTCAGATCATCAAGTCCAACCATCAACCTAACACTGACAAAACCACCATGAAACCATGTCCCTCAGCACCACCTCTACCTCTTTTAAATACCTCCAGGGATGACGATTCCACCACTTCCCTGGGCAGCCTGTTCCAGTACTTGACAACCCTTTCAGTGAAGAAATTTTTCATAGTATTTAATCTCAACCTCCCCTGGCACAACTTGAGGCCATTTCCTCTTACCACTTGTTACTTGGGAGAAGAGACCGACCCCCACGTTGCAACAACCTCCTTTCAGGTAGCTGTAGAGAGCAAATTTTGTCACCGTGCAAGCCCAGAGACACCATCAACCCGAGCAACACATCCACATAAGCACCTCAGCACCTCTCACACTGAAGCCATACACAGATCAGTCATCCAAGGTATCTCCCCACGTCCATGTGTGTTTCCACAGGGAATCCATGCTAATGGAGGATGTGCTCTTGTTTTGAGATGAGGTACAGATCTCCTCTCTCCGGTGACCAGCAATAGGACATGAGGGAATGGAGTAAAGCTGAGTCAGGACAAGTTCAGATAGGACATTATGAAAAGGTTCTTCACTGAGAGGGTGGTCAGTCACTGGAACAGGCTCCTCAAGGAACTAGTCATGGCACTAACCCTGCCAAGAGCTCATGGAGCATCTGGACGATGCTCTTAGTCATACAGTTCTGTTTTAGGTAGTCCTGTGAGGAGCATCAAGTCCATGATCCTTATGGGCCCCTTTCAACTTGAGACATTCTATCATTCTATGACTTGAAGCCATCTTCAGATCTAGGTGTTTCCAAAAAAATGTCGATAATATTGCTATTATTGTGTTTAAAATGTTATTTGCACGTCTTTCTCATCCAAGGATATCAAGAGTATTTTGCACAAGTAAAATAGGCATTCTAAAGACCATGGGTATTTTTGTCTATTATAATTAGTCTGAATATCACAGTACCGACTACCTTTATTTTTTTTTATACTGCTTATATTTGCAGGTCCATAATTTTGAGTTCTTGGTGCTTTTTTCAAGTTCGCAGACGGGGGCACATATTAACTAACAATTCAACTATGCCTTGTTACCTGTTACAATGCATGGAGTCATGCAGCAGAGAAAAGGAAGAGGAAAAAAGGCTAAGTGGTACCTATTTTCTAGCTCTTTTACTAGATCAAAAATGACTTTATACATTTCTACACCTATCTAATTGACGTTGGAAATCAGTGCACTCCACTCTGCCTCTATACATCTAAAAGTTCCTCTGCTTCAAAGCACATATATTACTGTTTACATGTGGAAATTAGATTGAGTATGTAACCACTGCTGTATGCAGCAAATTTCTATAACACCAAAAACAATTCCCTGGCACAGTTTTGAGTCCTGCTGGTGTTCACACCAGCAATTCTCTCCACTGAATGCGAAAGAATTTTGTGTGACCAGTGTGCTAGCCCTGTACAGCCCTTTACAGATTGCAGTCAATGAGAACCAGTATTGTGTACACCAGCTCTGCACCAGCCACAGCATCCGTGACCTTTTGTCCAGATATTGGGTCAAAATAAGGTGGGTTTGGAAAAGGGGAAGAGACTTGGGGGGCAGAGGTGAAGATGAAGGGGTGAAATTGTAGCTAGAACTTAGTCTTCTCAGTGGCTAAGGTTCAGACTGATGACCCTCTTGCCCTTTTTCAAGATAGGCAACAGGCAATATCTTTCTTGGGATGTGTTTGGGAACTGGGAACGATGCAGCAGATGATGAGAGATGCTCATAAAATAAGGCTTTAATGGCCTATTCCCAGGTGGTGCAGTGACACTACGGTGCTCCCATAAGCATTTCCTTTCTTCCCCCAGTTTTCTCATTGTGTCAGCCTGCAAGTCGATGCAGCAAACGCAATTCCGGAACTGATCTGGATTAAAAACAACACTAAAACATTTGTTTTATCTTAGACTGAGTTGCCAAACAGTCACAACGCCTCTTCCAGCACAACTAAGGTTTGAGAAAACAAACAGTGAGAAGGAAGCCGGTGCTGCTGCTGGAAGAAATGCTCATCGAACCAGGGTATCATTCCAGTTGCAGATCTTTGCACTAGAGACTCTCCATTTCTCCACCACAAACTGGATCTCCAATCAAACCCAGGTCTCCTGTGTTACTGGGTAAAATACAGCAACCATCCGCAGCGCAGAAATACCTGCAAAACCTCAGGAGCCTAATGTAGAGAAAGTTGGAAGGAATGGGAATACTGCAAAACCAGCAAGCCAAACCTGAATGAAATGCAGACACTGTAGGATGGACTAAGACACGGAAACTGCAAAAGGTTTGGGAAGATAAAAACTGGAGAAGGATTGAAGGAAAGAGTCAAACGGGAAAAGGGCAAGCAAATACTACCACAGTAATGCAGTTTAAACAACTGCTTTAGGGATGTCATGGCTAAATGTGCTCCAGTCCTTCTTCCAAAAAGCTCAAATTAGAGAATTGCTGGAATACACAGTTTTCCAACCCTGCACCCATGCCTTCTATCTGTGAAAAATGAGATACTGCAGGTGGGCAGGGAAGCTGATGAATTTGCTCTGGTCTTTATCCCTGATGTAGGGATGGGACACAGCCAAGGCACATCCCTTGACTTCACACTTCTGGGGTCCCATTAGAGATATCCTAATCCTTAGTAATGATGTTCTTTTTTTCCTCAGCTTTTTGAATTCTCATTCTGTCAACATTAAAGAAGTTGACTTTTTGGGGTGGTACTGCATAAAAAAGGAAGAAAAAGATTACTTTAATGAAGTATTAATATTAAAATCAAAAAGAAGAAAATACTGAAATAGATATAATAGATACAAAACCATATCGAGCTCCCAGGATGATGTCACCGGCAGGCACTGGGGAAGTCCCAGGATTAAAGACAGATGAACAGAGTCCTCTTCACACGTTGGCCACTGCAGAAAGAGAGCTGACCCTTTGATCTCTCAGCTTTTATATTGAGCATGGGGCACGTGGGATGGAATGCCCCTGTTGGTCAGGTTTGGGTCACCTGCCCTGTTCCTCTCCTCCCCACAGGTGGGATCCCTCTGCGCTTTTTCTGTTTCCTACCCTCCAACGGAGCAAATAATGAAATTAGCTCATCTTAGTTGTTACAGCAATAAATATAAGCAAGAGCCTCTCTGTACACCGTCCCTTGGTATGAAGCACAAACATTGGTATTATCACCCCAAGAATGAGCAGTTTTCTCCACAATACGCCATTAATCTCAGAGTTAGAAGAGGCCTAACTGAGATGTAAAATTACTGAACAGAAAGTTGGTTCTGTTTTACCTCAAACCGGGACAGCGATTTACCCCCAAGCACTGGTGAAGATGCGGTGGCAGCGTTTACTTCCAGGGTGCACTTGAGACCAAAGAAATCCCCATCTCAGCAGCACCCACCTACTCCCGTGTCACACCTGGGGCTGGGAACAGGGCAGAGCTTGCCCTGCGTCCTCTCCAACCCCACAGCCCTGGAAATCCCTCTCCAAATATGCACGGAGACAACACATCCATATGAAGAAATTCGGAGATAAAGAGAGAAGATAAACAACCTTTCTTCCTCTGGCACGCGCGTGGCTGTGAGAACGCTATATACACATTTCGCAGTAGGAGACCGATGTTTGCACATTCATAAAAACCTCTTTTTTTGTTGTTGTTGTTTTTTCTTTTGGAAGTGAAGCCCGTATTTAGTATTACACTAAGGAAAAAAGGGGTAAAGGCAGTAAAGGGAGCATGCCAGTTCTTTGAAATCCAAGAAAGCATTTCCAAGAATTGAAAAGCTGCCCTTGAATCCTTTGCAGAACACACAGACTCATCCCTCAAAGGAAACAGCTGTCTTTGAGGGACTAAACCCATCCAGAATAAACAGAGGTCCCCAGCCAGAAGTTCTCCTCAAAGCAAAGCCTACACATAGACACGCTGTTGTCACGGGTAAAGACATTTCAAGTCAAATAGCGAGGAAATCGTTCCTTTAGTCTAGACACTTAAGAGACTCTCACAGAAAGGTAACTCCTGTTCATCTGAGCTTAACAACATGAATTTTTTAATGACGAGGGTTTCCCCTCACGATTGAGGATTTGTGTATAATGTAAACAACTGAAGCACTGTTTCCACTTTTAGGAAGTCATAAAGACCTTTTTCTTTTCTTTTTTTTATTTTTTTCTTATGGGCAAAGGGCCTTTCCTCACTTCTTCGACTGCCAAGCACATCCTTTCCATTGACAAAGGCAAACTTGACTTTGTTAGAAACAGATGATGTTCGAAATCACTAATCAGGAAAGAAAATTCCACCCTTCTTTTCCCTTGGCATTAGTACGTTCCACAAATTCCTCCACTTTACCAGCAGAAATACCTTTAATTGGCTCTCCTGGAGATTTCAGACCACATCTGACTTCCTTTCAATACTGGAAAGGTTCCTCGGCTATCGTTCCAGAAGCTGTGCTAACCAGAGAGGAGTCTTGAAAATCTTTTTTTTTTTTTATTTTATATTTTTCCTTTTAATCGCTGAGCTGTCTCAAAGACATCGACCTCTCAATATTCTTAAAGAGCTCCTTGGAAAGAAGTCAAAATCCAAACCCAGCACCAGACTCCTCAGTTTGTAATTCAGGAGAAATGGAAGCTCTACTGCAGAATGTCTTCTCTACAAAAGGAGGAAGGGGGTAAAACTAAGGCATAAAAACCTTAAAGGCTATTTTTATTCTTAAATTATTCAGCTTGGTCGAACAGCAGTCACTCCATTGGAATGTAGGCTTGTACTCAACAACAGTTTATGGTTTCTAAAATAAATGTCAGGACATCGTAACACATCAGTGCTAGATCTTTACTACAGAGTACCTGCACATTCAACAGTCATGGACCCAGTTTAACAAAATAAAAAAAAAAACCACATCTGTTAAAAGAATGACGTTTAACACCAACTCATCATATTCTTCTTTATTAGGAAAGGAAAAAAATACAAAAATCCCATTAGTTTTACCAAAAAAAATCCAATTAAATGTGGATAAAAGAAAACTAAAAATTAAGGCAAGCCTCAAGTAACTGCTACTTTCCTGTTCTTTTGATCCTGCTTCTATTAAAAATGACATATTTTTGCTTCAAATAAGGATATGCAACTCTCAAACTGAACTCAGCACTGAATTTCTTACAGGGACTGTAAATTTTGGATCCTTAGAGCCCATAACCACAGGTATTTCTGAGGTGGAGAAACCAGAGATGTAATCTCTGCTTTTGTTTTTTTTCAAGTTTCTACATACTTCTTTGGAAAGATAACCTCGATTTTAAGTACCATATAAAGAATCCTAGACATCCGTCCACAGTAGAGGCTTGCAAGGTTAAAAACATACTGAGGCTTACTTTTTCTATCTTTGTACCAAGTAATACACTTTATGAAACGAATCAATAATGTTAGATATCTGTCAAACCACTGTACTTCAGCCAGGGAGCAAAGGAGTTTCAAGTGGCACCCAAAAAACCTTATTCCACGTAAAATACACGTATATTACTGATGATACTGCTGTACCTCTAATCTGCCTGTTCACCAAGTTATCCCGACACACAGATGTGAGCTTATTAAATTGACAAAAGACAGATTTTCTGATCAGCGCCAATGAAAATCCTGGAATTTCACAGGTCTGTGACCACTGTCACAAGATCTACTCCACTTAGGAATGCTCTTAGGTCTTATCACACGAAGCCATGCTAGAAAATAAACAGTAGAAAGGAAAACATTCTAAACTCTTTAGTCTTTTTTTTAGTTTTCTCTTGCAAACTTAATAGTGGGAAGAAGGAGACAACAGGTCTCCCTAACTCTGACAACTCTGTCCCTTCAGCAGATTGGAACTGTGTCTTTGCAGTGGAATTTGAGGCACCGTGCAGAGATTGGAAGAAACAAGCAGATGGGAACCTGCTTCTACAGTAAGAACCTCTCAGAAGAAAACAACCCCACACACCACCTACCACCATGCAAGATTCTGCTCAGGAAGGATAATTAAAAAACAAGCAAACCACAAAGTTTTCAAAGCAATTGACAAGTTGAATTGAGCTTCACTGCAGTTTAAATACCACAACACCTCAAAAAATTGAAAGAGTAAGAGCAGTAAATGGCAAGTAAAGGTTTCAGCATTAGAGAGAATGTTTGCTTCAGAATAAACACCGTTTTTTCAAACAAACATACCTTTCCATATACCTCTAAGATTACAGACACTTAAAGTTATTCTTTAAAAAAATCCCAACCTTTGGGTTTTTTTGCACAGACTACCTGAAGTACCACATTGGACAAATCCAAGCAGCAGGTGACTACCAGGATGGCAGGGGGACATACAATGGGACCTGGGGGAGAAAGGATTCTTCAGCTCAGTTCCCTCAGACTGTGGAGGAATGAGTTTCCAAACAAGACTTTTTTTTTTAAAAAAAGTCATGTACAAATTACATTTTAACATTTTAAACATGTAAATATACACATCTTACATTTAAACATGTAATTATTTTTTTTAAAACATGAAAAGTGTCATTTAATGTCACCATCCCTGCCATGAGGTGTCAGGCTTTTGGGGAGCATGAAGTGGTAGAAGTCAGCTGACATACATCAGTAGTGGTATCTACACTGATAACCACTGCTCTAAATTTCAAATTTCTATTATGCAGAAATGCCTCACGTCTTTAAGATAATACACAATCACAAATCAGGGGATTTTGTTCTCAAAGGAAATTGATACCACCTAAAACTTTTTCTGAAGCTACTCAAAATATACAACCGATAAAATTCTTTTAAAATAAACCACAGAACTTGTGTGTTTGTTTGCTTTCAGACTTCCTCCTCCCATTTTTTGAGCATGAAGCTAACACTTAATCTAAAGATGGCATAAGAATCTTAAAAACAGACTTACTCGGACATCGGTAGCATCTCCATGGCGGATAATGCTGGCCCACGTTGTCGGTTCACTGCTGTTTTCAAAGTAGTGAAAAACTTTTAAGACTCGTTCCATGGCCCCTGGGGAACGCTCCATCCCAGTACTGAGGTGGGTCTTTCCACTTGAACTTGGTGTATGATTCAAGTTTGGATCAAGGTAAGCTGCTGCCATGGTTTTGCTAGATGCTAGGTATCTGTCATATTCTAGAAAAGAGAAACAAAAAACCAAATTCATTTTAGTTATATCTGAATCTTACACCGATTCATACAAAGCATTTACCAGAAATCAATAAAGATTCATTTTTAAGGGACATTTAGTTACCTTTTTTGGAGTCCCCTCCTAAAACAATTAAACATCTACAACCATAAAAACCAGCCCAGATGACTACTGGAGAAACTGCAAGCCCCTTGGAGCAAGTGATCCCAATTTTTAACAACACAATCATTAACAAAATCGCTATCTTTGGCAAGACTTCTTCCTCTAGTTCCTCAATGACTTAACACAGGCCCCTGCCAAAGCCTTCAAGATGGAATAGAGCCTTCCAGTTTTAACAGGATCCCTAAAATCCACCAAGTCTGGACTTGCAACAAGCCTCTGAAGATCAGCACGGGGAAACCCTGACAACCCAGTCACCCAACTGGAGGCTTTCCACTAGGAAACCACACACCAGCACCAGGCTCTCCTGTTTAAGGCCAAGACATTATCACATCACTCATTTCGTGCTGTTTTGAGAACCAGTGTCACTCAAAAACCATCCACAGCTAAATTCATTATTTGCCAAGGAACCATTAAGAACCCCACTGTCCTTCCTCTCGTTAAGTACTAAATAAGTGGCCAAGTTTTATCATCGATCAGTCCAGTTTCCAAGTGATTTCCAAGAATGATGGCAAAAGGCACGCGCCATGGTATGAGTCTGCATCTCAAAGAAAAGAGCAAAAAATTGCCTCTTGGCTACTGCTGCAAATTAATCAGCCACAAGCAGATGGTGTCTGAGAAATCAGTGCAGTAGAAGAGAAAAAGAGCAAACAAAACCTCCTCCCTCGCCTGACGCGCTCCCGAGCATCATTCCAGTCTGCTGGCTGGAAAGAGCAAAGAACTGCAGGGCTTTGCTCCAGGGCTTGGACAAGTGCACCGAGACTTCTGTACCTCCTCCTCACAGCAAGCAGCCAGGAGGGAGACGGTTTTGGAAATCTGGAGATGTTAAAAATAAAATAAACTTGATCTTTTTGGCATAGAACGCCTTTCTGGTAGTAAAGTTGGCCTGCGCCGAGGGGGTGGAGGAGAGGGAAGCTGCTGTAAGCAGCACCACTACTGAAGGCCTGAGCCTTTGGTTACTTCGCTGTGAGGCAGAAGAGAGACCCAGAGCATCCATAACACCTGGCTGCCCCTCAAGAGAGCTTCAGCCACCGACCTGCCACCTGCCATGGGGCTCTGCTGACCTCAACCCATCACAGACCCACCACGGTGCTCTGCCCACCTCAACCTGCCACCTGCCACCAAGCTCTGCCCACCTCAACCTGCCACCAAGCTCTGCCCACCTCCCTGACAACCAGTTGAGGAAATTATTAGGAAAAAAAAGACATAAAGGTGATTTTTTTTTTTTCCAGAGTTGGCTTAGATTTACACCACAGCTGCCTGAAGTACCTCACCGTAGACATTAGACAAGCACAGAGGAACACCAGTAGAAGCAGCCGGTGGTCAGGGGCAGGGTGGGAAGGTCTCCCCTCCTGAAGCAGCTACCCATCACACCAAGTAATGTTAAATCCACACCATGAGCTCAGCTAACAGGAATCCAGAGCCGGCAATATCAAGGCTTGAAATCTTCAGACTGTAGATAACAACATTTGCTAGAGGCTAAAACAGGACTTGAAGTCTAACACAAGGATCTTAAGCATCTACATAATTCAGGCCCAGAAGATAAAGAGGAACCAAACAGCCCATCTGTGCAGTGTGCCTTTACGTCTTGAATAAATCCTTGAATTGTATTCATCACTAAAACTGGCAGTCCTGGGTCAGACAAAAGGCCTCTAATGTCCTGCCCTTAGGGAGGAGGGTAAGAGCAGGCCCAGGAGACACTTCTCCCAAACCTTCCCTCAGTGCCTGACCCTTGAGGGACTTCCCCACCTGCCAAGGTGAATTTAGTTTCATATCCCTGTCTGAAAATTCAAGAAACCATTATACCCTTTGTACCTTGCTCTTCTCTTCTCTGGAAATAAATACTAATGTATTAAGCCAATATTAGGCCCACGTTAAAACCATTCCTCCTGTCCACCCTACACCAACAGATACAGACCCCAAAATGCCGGGAGCCCCTCAGCCACGTTACTCTTGACCTACCCTCATCAGCTTGCAAGCTGTTCTCAGAGAAACCTTGATTTGAAAGCTGAAGCAGGTAAAAAATTTCCCCTGTGGCAGACTAATTCCAAGCCAACAGGATCGTACGTGCTCCTAACTGCAGGGCTCCTCTCCTACAAGGTTAAAATACCGTCATGAAACTCCAAATGGCCACAGGGTGAGGAATTTCATCAGGACAAATTTGTGCAGATGAAGCCCTTCAGTAGTGCCACTGCCAGGAGTGAAACGCCCCTCCAGAACAACCTGCCCCACCTCAAAGTCTCTAGTGAAAACGCTAGACTTCTTTTCAAGCTTATGTACACAAATGGCAGGAAAATTTGCTACAAACCAAGGACCAGGTTGCCTAGAGAAGCTGAGAATGCCCCATCCCTGAAGGTGTTCAAGGCCAGGTTGGATGGGGCTTTGAGAACCTGGTCTGATGAGAAGTGTCTTGTCCATGGCAGGGGGGTTGGAACCAGATGACCTTTAAGTCCTTTCCAACTCAAACCACTTTATGATTCTATGAAATAAGTAAATTTTTTAGTAAAGGAGAACTAAAAGAAAGCCTGCTTTAATATTAATGTGCCATATTCCACCCACTTAACATAAACATTCATCAAGTTTTATTTGGCAGAAAAAGAACAGGGAGAAAAGCTACAGGAAAATACAAAAACAAGCGTTTAGAAGACGTCTGACCAGACTTAATATGGACAATCTACATCCCTTGGGAGCAGCAAACAGCAAAGTGACGAGAGACATCAGTTTCTACCTACACAAGTGCTCTCAGGCAGCATTATTTCAATGGACAGGCAAAACACTATTACAATTTTTTCATATATGTCACATTGAGCTTAAAATGTGGAATCAAATATAGGACTGACTGCCCAGGGTACAGGGTATTGTCAGCTTTCACAAGGTTTTATGGGACAGAGGTTTTTAAAGGTAAAACAAGCTCTTAGGCAAAATCAGAAAAGCAGTTTTCCTTAAGAATTTGATCTTTTTGGGGTTCAAAAAATCCCACTGCTTTCTTTATGAGGTACCAAAAGAGCAATAAATTTGATAGCTCAAGTTATAGAAACACAAGTCATCTCTTGTTATGGACCTATTAACATTCCCATTAAAACCAGCTCCTGGGTTTGAGTTTATAATGGGACTGTAAAACCCTGCCCCAGGCCAAAGCTTTGTAAAACAGAGCTGCTCGCCATGCAAGGACAGTTAAACAACTATTTTACAAGATCTTCTCGGTTGTTTTAAGATACAAAGAAAGCTAAAATTACATGACCAGGGTGCCTACTTGGGTTCTCCTAAATTAAAACCAGACTGGTGTGTAATCCTGTCATTCCAGACCCCAGTTTAGAACAGCAGCTTTAGTCCTCTGTGGATTAAACAGACAAGCAGTATGTTATTACGGAGCAGAAACAAGCTACTATCAACTAAAAGAAGGTAGATTTAGAGTAGATATAAGGAAGAAATTTTTCACTCTGAGGGTGGTGAGACACTGGCCCAGGTTCCCAGAAAAACTGTGAATGCCCCGGCCCTGGAGGTGTTCAAGGTCAGGTTGGACAGGACTTTGAGCAACCTGCTCCCTGTCCCTGAAGACTAATGGTGTTAAATCAAGTCTGGTCAAACTTGTTTGTCCACAAAGTTGTGTGCCAGCTGCCCCTTTAAGTCCATTGTTCTCCAAACGTTCACGCTCTACAACCACCATTCACACTTCTCAGTACTGTAAAGGCTTATTCTAAGCTTAGGGAGCAGGGTGGAGGACACCAAACCTGGCCTCCTGATATTTAGCAGCTCTTGTAACCAAACTATGATGTGTGTTATTGCAAATAGACAATTTGCTCCACTGTGGTGGAGTAGCCAAGGTTTAGGAAAGTATATAGGAAACTGTTAAATGAGATTAAAAGATAAAGCTTTAAAAAAAAAAACCCAAACAACCAAACCACCAAAACCACCACCACTGCACTTCACAGCTTCTCAAGTGAATTACAAGAAAGCCCCGTTGACCTTTTCGGTGCTCCTTTCCTTCTTCATAAAATTGGGCTTTGAATATCCGCCATTTTCACCACTTAGGTACCAGTTACATTAGGAAAGTATAATAAAAGTTGATTTATTTTCTCAAAAAGAAACCAACAAAATGATGAGATAACTAATTGAATCCTTCTACAATTCTGTTTTCAAGTCATTTGTTGCTCAACGTGACTCCTGCTGACGCCTCTTACCAGCACTGCTATTCCCGATATTTGCCAACTACATCAGGAACAGTCAGTATTACGACTTTCAGTACAAACAGTCAAAGTTCAAAGTCACATTTACCTACCAGCTCCGAATACTCAGAAACTAAATCATTTCCACTAATGAGAGTTTAAAAATCATTTAAAAAAATTAACTAAATTAACTAAAAGTTGATTAGTAAGCAGATAGAAAAGTTAAAATATTCTCCTAAGGGAAATCTTTTCAATGCCAATGTCTTCAACATTGGCAGTATGATAACCATCAACCATCACTGGCTGATGTTCAAGAACACAGGGTTAACAGGTCTGTTTGTAATTATTCACACGATGACTTCATGTTGCCCTTTGTAGGTATGATTAAGTTTTAAAACTTTGCCCAACCTCCATATTCTGATCCCAATCTCAGGACTGATGGCATCGACATCTATGAAATATGCCCCTTCTAGGTTGCATTTACACAAAATAACTTGGCACATCTCAATTCAAACCTATAAAAGTCTATACAAATCTATAAAAAAAAGAACCTAGTAAAAATACAAAAAAAAAAAAAAAAAAGAAAATCAGCGTTCATTTTTTCCTTTGGGTCCTTGTGTAAAAATTCTACAAGATGTAATAACTTCAATATTTTAAAGTATTTTAAAAGAAATAAAAGCTTTTAGGTTCCTTGCACCCTCAATAAACAGTGCTGCTTTACCAGAGTGACTGGCTGGAAAGCAGCTTTGCAGAGAAGGACCTGGAGGTCTTGGTGGAAGAGTCAACCTCAAGCCAGCAATGTGCAGCAGAGAACCAGCCTCCTGGGTCATTAGGCAGAGCATGGCCAGCAGGTCAAGGGAGGTGGTCCTTCCCTTTACTCAGCACTGGTGAGGAGCATCGGGAGCACTGGGCCCAGTACAAGAGACACACAGACATAATGGAGGCAGTCCCATGAAGGACCACAAAGACAATTTGGGGATTTGAGCATCTGTCATACAAGGAAAGGCTAAGAGAGATGGGGTGGTTTGACCTGGAGAAGGCTCAGGAAGATTTTACTGATGTGATTAAATACCAGAAAAGACTGAGCCAGACTGTTCCCAGTGATCCCAGTGATGCCCAGTGAGGACAGGAGGCAAAGGGCACTAAGTGACAGAAGAGGAACTCCTATTTAAGAGAAAGCTTTTAGGGGGGGGAACACTGCAACAGGTTACCCATAGAGGTTGTGAAGTCTCCATCCATGAAGATATTCAAAACACAACTGAACACAGCCCTGAATAACCTGCTCCGAGCAGGGGACTTGGACCAATCCATCTCCACAGGTCCCTTCCAACCTCAGCGATTTTGGGACTTGGTGATTAAGAATTTCACACTCTAAACTCCTTAGAATTATCCAAAATGCATCTCCCATCAGACACAAAATATCTCATGAATTTCAAGCTCAATCCTTTTTCACAGTTCCCATTAAATCCTGCTGTAGCTCATCTTGCAAATCTTACCTTGTCTATCTCACCCTCACAGAAAGTAAGGATGTTACGTACAAGTTAACTGTCTTCCCCATGACAAAGCTCGTATTTTCAAGAGTCTCTGTCAGGAGTCAGCACATTGCTGACTTTTGGTATGCCTTCTCCTGAGACAGATATATAGAGATACATATATATACACACATATATTTACCATAAGATCTGGTCCCAATGCTTGCTGTTGGACATAAAGTGCATGACTCGCTATAATCCTTCTTAGCAACACTTAAAATGCACATTTCTTCTAAGAAAACAGTCATAGTGTATTCATAGAATGGTTTGGGTTGGAAGGGACCTTAAAGATCATCTAGTTCCAACCTCCCTGTCATAGGCAGGGACACCTCCCACCAGACCAGGTTGTTCAAAGCCCCATCCAGCCTGGTCTTGAACCCCTCCAGGGATGGGGCATCCACAGCTTCTCTGGGCAACCTGTTCCAGTGTCTCACCACCCCCACAGTAAACTCCATCAACTCCCTGTTGATGGGCACGAGGCACGGTTGCACACCGGGAGTGCCTGGTTATGGCAACAGTTCCATTCCTGGGAGACCAGACAGAATGGATGGGTGGAAAAAGCAAAGTGGCCAAAGCCACAGCCCCAGAGCACACACTTGCCACGGGAAAGCAGCAGCATGCACTAAGTGTGCAACAAGGTTTTGTGTGTTTATCTGATGTCAACATCTCGTTACGCAAGGATGTGGACCTAATGATGAAACACCGAGAAAACCATTAGGTTTGTGATTTCAAATTAGGGACCAACATAGAGAAGAGAATCATCATCATTTTTACTTTCAGAAAGTGTCAATAATTTCAGCTATTTCCATAAGTCACATTGGAAGACTGTCCATTTATCTCCTACTGAGTTTATTTTTCTTGTTCTCTTTTTTTTCAGCTAATGCTGATGTTCAAAAGCAAAAGAAAAAAGCAGTAATCTTTAATTCCACGTTAATAACCTTCAAGTATATTCACTCTTATTGGTAATACTTGCTATGACTCCATCCAAGAACGCATTTATTTTTCTTGCTGCCCCTTCTCTGATCCCCTCCTGGTCACTGTTTCCCCACTCCTCCAGATATATTTGTATTTTTAAGCATGTTATTTGCAGTCAAAAACACTTATCAAGGCCCCCAGGTCAAAGCTCGGTCAGCCACATTAAAACAATTTAAAAATTGAGTTTTTAGTATCTACTTCAGTCTAAAGTGACACTCCGAATACTTCACTTTATCGATATGAAATGGAAAAACAGGGTGGTACCAACAACTTCTCTGAATATCTTTCCCCCTCAGGGAATATTGCCTAAACAGTTACTAACTCCATGTCTCAATAAAGTTCAAGACAGGAATATACAGTTTTTCTTTTTTTGCCGAGTTAGGTATTTTAGAAATACAATAGAAAACCCACATGGAAAGAAAATAGAAACCAAAGTCAAAACTAGTTTAGCAATGCAAGTTGCCAAGATGGGAAAATTTATTTCCATTATATCAACGTTTTAGGAGATTAAATATTCAGGAGAACATGAAGGAGGAATTCAGAGAAAGAATGAACTACAAGACCCACACAAACCAAAGCAATATGATAATTTTGGGCCTGTTAAACAGGTGGCAAGTATATCTCAGCAGAAATCAATTAATAAATATATGTATCTCCCGAACTAATTAAAAAAGGGCATATTCCATGTGAGCTGCTCCTGATGCAGGTGTTCTAAGGACACAGAGGTCCCTTTTGCTCAGTGCTGCAGAAGCAGCAGCCCGTTACCTGGGCAGCTCTGCACCTTGGGATGGAGAGAGAGGTTTCAGAGCACTGACAATCAGCTGAGCTATTTCTCCCATCAAGCAGCAATTTAAATTTACCCAGAGGTCTTGCACTCTGTCCATCCCATGACATTCAAAGTGGTCCTCATTCTTCTCACCAAGAATCCCACGGGATTAAGTCCTGACATACCTTAAACACTCAGTTTAACCCAATTTTATTGTTAACATTGCGTAATCTGCGCTACCAGCAATTCCTTACGGAGTTGGCACCAATTTCTATTTTTAATGTTAACAAATTTAATAACGAGGAAACATCAGTTCTGCTGGGAATACAAGAAAAAAAATCAATGTCTGTATATTCTTTAATTAGAACAAGGTACCCAGCTAGACACTTACTTCATTTCTCAGGTTCTCTGAACCTTCGGTGTGCTCCCTTGGCACCACTGAAATCCAAATAAACACTAATCTTCTGCTGCTGATCTTCTGAATTTCCCTAACAAGTTGTAGAGATATTATTTTTTATTATTATTATTTTATTTTAAATACCATCCCTGAAGGTATTTAAAAGACGGGTAGATGTAGTGCTTAAGGGCGTGGTTTAGTGACAGGTTTTATCAGAGCTAGGTTGATGGTTGGACTAGATGATCTTAAAGGTCCCTTCCAACCTAGATAATTCTATGATTCCACAGTAATGCAGTTTTCTTTAAAAAGGCACTACAGAATCATAGAATCATGGAATGGTTTGGGTTGGAAGGGACCTTAAAGATCATCTAGTTCCAACCCCCCTGCCATAGGCAGGGACACCTCCCATTAGACCAGGCTGCCAGACCAGATGAGAGTAAATAAGAATTCTGCATTTTTAAAATAAAGGTTAAAATAAAAATCTATCTATTTTGAAGTTGCACCACTGGTTGGGAGCAGCTCCATCTACGGACACTAAAACAGAAGCGTGAAGTAAGCCCTAGGAATCCAAGTAATCTTTTTTTGCTCTATGGAGGCCCTACACAGCACAAACTCTTCTTCTGAACAGCTTTAGAAGTAAAAAGAAGCAGTGAGAGTTTACTGGCTTTCAAAAATAGTAAAAACTAATTAGTGATAACGCAAGTGTGGTTCTCAAAATAAAACTAGAAATGCCTGAAATTGGAAGCAGCTAAGGAAAGTGCACAGCTCAACACATTTTGGTTTGACTTTAAACCTGCCTTTCCTGGTTTTACGTTACTGAATGATTGTATCATCCCAGCCCTATATTTCAAAACATTCAACTTCATAGGCTTTTAATTTTTGATCCCCTTTAATACAGTTTCGACTGTGTGTTATCCCCGTTTTTTCTGAAAACCAGAAGCACAGATCAGATAAAAGGCACTGAAGCGCCCAAGAGGAACAGAGCACAGTTGTTGTGTCGCACGACAATGGCCCATTACCAAATTCAATGACCTGTAAAAAGTCGTACTTAAGCCTATTCTGGCTCAAGTGTTTCCCAAAGCCAGTAATTACAGCCTCTGGTACAACGGTAGAAATGAAGAATAACGCAATTCTTATTCAAATGACTGAGTGGAAGTTCAATGTAGGCTGACCATAATAATTGTCCTAATCGCAAACCTTTTGAGATTATGCTCCCGAGTATTTCCACACAAACAAAATAAATTAAAATAAAATAAAGTTTAAAATAACAATTATTTCCATAGCTGTGGTTGTTGGAACAGGGCGTGTACGATATGTCTCTTGCATCCTCACATGAGATCCTGAAGAGCAGAGTCAATCTTGATATTCCCATGGGTACCCCTTAGGAATCAGAGCTCTCGGCACCTCAAGACTCTGTGCCATGTTTGAGGACCTAAACACCAGCCACGTCATTCTTGAGCTAAACAGTAGTTTCTCCTAAAGTTTCCATCTACTGCACCCAAAGACAGTAGAGTAAGCAGAATTAGCTTAATTAGTTAAGGAACAGAAACAGTACTTTCTCAAATTTGGCATTAGTCAAGTCAAAGACATGCCAGTTGGTGGTCTCCAGGATTCACATACTAACATAGGCACAAATCCAAGCCTCTGCTATGACGACTAGTCAGTCTCAGTCCTCTGGTGAAGCCAATCTAGGAAGGGACAGATAGACACTGTACAGCCCATTTCAAGATTTTTATTTAAAAAAAAATAAAAAAAAAATCTACAAAACGCCCCAAGAAAACTTGATAGAGCCTTAAAAAGTCAATTTAAAACACTTAATCTATTCCAAACAGTACCTCAGGGCCCTCTCCAGATTTCTGGAGCCAATACCAATGATTCCACGTTGCTTTGTGGCAAAATAAGATTTATGGATTCCCTGTCAGTGATTTCAATTTAAGTGTATCCTCTTGACACGCTGTGAAGGGCTGAATCCCAGCCCAAGACCTCTGCCCTTTCACTCATGATCTCCACTCCAGCTGGAATTCACCCTTAGACATAGTCCCTGTCCCCACAAAACTAGGACTGCTGTCCTGTGCACTGCACAGCTACTGATAGGGGCATCTTTTTAATACCCATGAATACTACAGATTCTAGTGGGTTTTTCCAGTGGATGCTCCATTAACTCTTTCACTAGAATCATCAACACTGAAAAGCTCCGAAGACCCGAATCACCCATGGAAACACTCCTGGCCCTCACCAAAGGGATGTTTTAATGCTTTACCTCCAATCTACTAACACAGGGCTATTGAACCTTCCTTGAGTTTACATTAATTAGATTAAAGAAGTATTTTTGACATACTAGAGGTCCTGAAGTTCAACACTTGCATTGCACTGAGAAATGAGGAATTCACTGTCACTTGGGTAACTTGATGAGGACATGAAGTGAGTTTGAGTCGGGGTTTCCTTAACATTCAGTAAACAGACAAGCGCTTACCAAACAACTGATTTTAGAAAAACTATTTTTTTTCTATAGCCATCTCCAGTATGTATGTCAGATCAGTAGAAGACTTAGATTTGCATGAGACACAAGCCATCAGAAAGGTTAAGAGATCTGAGTTGAACTGTAATAGCTGCAATTAAACCCTTCTATTTCCAACTGAGTCACTATTCCCAAAGGTTTTTAAACAAGAGGGGGAAAAAAAAGCCATTCTTAGACTAGGTATTAACCAGCCAATATACATTTACTTTAGGGCTTCATTCAGCAAAGTTCTTTGAAAGAGAAATTTAGTACTTCAAAGGATAAAATCTGTGGTAGAAAAATTAATTGGAACCCAGAAGAGAGGGGTTCAATCCCCTACAGCAAAATGAATTGTTACAATTCATAGAAACATAGAATTGCCTTGGTTGGAAGGGACCTTTCAGATCATTGAGTCCAACCATCAACCTAACACTGACAAAAACCATCACTAAACCATATCTCTTATGTCTACTTGTCTTTTAAATACCTCCAGGGATGGTGACTCAACCACTTCCCTGGGCAGCCAGCGTTTTTGTCACTTCAAATTGTGGAACAAACCAGGCAGGAACATCAAGAAGAGTTGATCATGGATTGTGTGGTGCTGTTTTCTTCTCTCCTCTGCCCTCCCATGATAGCGGGCATCAAAACTCTGCTGTGCTTTGCAATCAGTGGTCAATAAATACAACACCACCTTTGCCACAACCAGCTTCAGCCTGTTCTATTAAATCAGTTTGCTTTATTTCATCTAGTCCATCTCATCCCACCTGAAAAAATCCGGATATTTATTAGTTATTGCCAGTTAACTAATTTCAAACAACTTGGAATGGGGTCAGAAATATCAGGTTGCTGCACATTTTGGAAAAAAACAGTAGTAAAATTCAGTCTTTGCACATTCTTTGCCAGCCCATCCCCTGGGCTGACATGACAACAGATCTACCAGCACTCACTTAGGTCCAAAACCACCAGTGTGTGCTGTCCCTCATCACCTTAGGGTACCAAAGGACACAAGGGATGATTGGTGGAACCTCTTTGTGGTCAAGAAACTAGGCTAAATCTGAAAAAATCAAGCAGATTTCACTTCCTCCACAAGAATTTACTGTATCTTTTTATAATATATTTGATCATGGGTAGGCATTAAGAAGACTCATAAAGATGAAATTTATTTTATCGTGCCTTTTTATTCTATTCAATTATTTCTCTGGAAACAATAAATCAATTCACCACCACATCACAGTGATGAAATATGCAATTTGTGTACAACTCTGACCATTTGCAGAAACAGCAGGTGGTAATAAATTAAGTTGATGTTACACAAACACGACACCTCCATAAGCCAACAACACACACAGAGCTGTCAATCCAATCTTTCCATAATTCCCTATTACAACATACAGAAATATTAATTTGGGGAGCTACTTAAATATAGATTTTTCTTAATATTTTTTTTTAAAGCCTGAATTTTACTTCAGACTGAAAATACAACTTCGTACAAAAGCATCTGGTAATTAAAACCCTTTATACACGAGCTTCAGGAAGCAAAGTGTTTGTACATATTTGCAATCTGTGCTCTTAATGTGTTTTAATTTAATTTTAAAATAAGTGTTTCCTAGAAGCTAAAGAGGAAATACACACATTTCCACAGAAAACCAGAAGACTGTTCCGTTGTGGTAACACCCCCTCCACAGCCCAAGGTCCAGCAGAGTAGAAACGTCAATGGAATTTCCACCAGCTCTCAAGTAGTGTTCAGAAAGCCCTGAGAAGTGCAACTAAAATGATTAAGGGTTAGAGCAGCACCCATGTAAGAGGAATCTAAAAAAGCTGAGACTCCAACAGAGAATTCATTCAACATTTACAAAATCTATGGTGATGGATAAACTGAACCCTAAAATAACCCCCTCTGAGTTTCAGTGTAACCCCCCCAGTGAGTTTCAGGTACTGGACAGCAGTGGAGGCAGATGCTAGAAGCAAATTCAGAAAGGTATGGGCAACGGGCGCACAAATGGATATTAAAAACCTCTCTAAAAGTCTGGAACGCTGCAGAAACACAAGGATGGGCTGCAGACAGCAGCCACGCTCACGTGGTCCCCTGAAAGAATCACAAACAGGAGATGCTGTCAACGAGAGTGGACCTACTGATGCGATACGCCAGGGTTTTTTTTTACATTAAGAACATCCATAAAAGCTTAACCTTTTGCTTCTGCTGAAGCTGAAATACAACCCTTAGTGCTTCCCAAAAATTCAGGTGAAAATACAGATGTACCAACTTTGCCACCTTTCTCGTGCCTTATGTTTTATAGTGTCCATTATTGCCAGTGCAAGAAGATGATTTCCAGGCTTGGAAAAGATTGATACCACATCAGAAAACAAAAAGAAGACATTTCAATGATTTTCTTGCATAGTACAAATCAGAAAATTAAATAACCTGAGAAAAAAGCACATCTCTGAATGCATCAGAAAGGTCTATGCTGTATATTCTGATCCTTATGAGGATTCATATAAGGATGTTTTTTTAAAAAACAGAATTAAAGACGGCCCATCACTCATGCAATATTTTCAGAGGTTTTTATGAAACATCAAATATTTTCTTGCACATAGTTCAAGTTCTCATGTAGAGTTTAATGTCCAAATATCATTAAAGGAATTTAAATCTGGTTTCTCAGATCTGTCTCTGTACGGAGCTACAGCCAACAGAATTGATATACGATTATTTCTGAAGAATATATTTGTACAGAGGTTTGAGTTAATTTTTCAAAGGCAAGTAAGTTGTCACCACAGGCTGCTGAACCCACTTAATACAACCAATTTGTTCTTGCTGCTGCCAAAGCTGTGGAGTTTGCTACCCTTTTCCTCCCTGCCAAGCATTCTTCCCGACTATACGGCCCTCCTGCTGCTGCTTAAACAGTTTTTGAGCCACTTTCACTTATTAAGACAGAAGAAATCAGTCCAGGCTTCTTTTTTTCTGGTTTTGGTAGGGATTTAGTTTTGCTTTGTTTGGGTTTTTTTGAAGGGAGGTTCACTTAAATGAGGTGAAGTGGCTCAGAAAAGCTCGGAAAAGCTCTGGAAGCAGCACAAAGTAAACAGCAAAGCACATGGCCAGTAAGAGGGAGGAGGAGGCTTCTCATTTTGGGCAGCTTCGCGCCAGCGCGTCGGCTCATTTCTCTTCTTGGACCACATCTTGGGTTGGGGGGGAGAAATAAATACATCCATGGGAGAGAGAAACCATCTTCCTCTGTGCTCACCAAAGGGTTGGAGAAATGAATGAGTTCTGTATTGGTGAAACTGCTTTTTTTTCAGTGCAGGTGCACGAGTCACTTGCTGCCCAAATCAGACAGCTCTGAGCCCCAACTATTAAATAGCATTAACTCGTCTTCAACACCTGGGAAGGAGGGAGCAGGGGAGCTGAGGGGGGAAGGCAGAGCATGGGTAGGAGAGGAAGAGCAACTCTTCCATTGTAACAATTAAAGAAGGCAAAAATAATTTGGTTTAAATACCAATATTAAAAATTCAAGTGTTATTTTCAACTTAAACCCTTTTTCCCCCCCTTCTTCTTTTAAAGCCGTTTATCAACTCTTAGCTGGTACTCAGATATGTTTGACCAAATAAATGGGCAGATTTGAAAGAGAGACTAAGAATAATTAACAGTAATATACTGAAATGACACAAAGAAATAGCCAAAAAGTGTCAGTGTGGACAGAAGAAGGAACAAACATGAAGATAGAACAGGGAGGAGTTGCTAAGAAAATCAAGTCACACCTTCAAGGCAAAGTGACTGAACTTTTAGAATGTTCAGCAGCAGGGTCAAACGTTTTAAGGCAGGTTCCTGGCTGAAATAACACTCACCCTCCAGTGCCTCACCAGGGAGGACCTTGCTGATCCACAAAGCTCCTGTGTGCATCTCCTAAATTCCCTGGGCTGCCCAGGGAAGTGCTTGAGGCACCATCCCAGGAGGTATTTAAAAGATGGGTTGACACAGTGCTTAGTGATATGGTTTAGTGATGGTTTTTTTATCAGAGTTAGGTTGATGGTTGGACCAGATGGTCTTAAAGGTCCCTTCCAACCTAGACAATTCTATGATTCTAAATAATAAAGACAAGCGGTTCTTTAGATCACTAAGAGACCCACATCATCTCTACTCCTTACCCTGCACACTAAATAAAAAAAGAATTTATTTGCCACACCCTAATCATGAAAAACAGTGTTTACAGTAATGGCTTTGTTGAACTTAAAAGTTTTGTTTCTGTAACCCTTACAGGTGCTCTAGTATCCAGTGTTCTTCTGAGATACAACTATAAAATAAAAATATTCCATCTAATGCTATGTTTTGCAACATGCCCTTTGAAGGTATTATAAAAATGTATGTGAAGGAAGAATAACAAGGTCGGGAAAGTCTATTTGGGAAATACTGAACACATTCACAAAAGCATATCCAAACTACCTATCTCCAGAAACTTTTACTATTAAAAATTGAGGCATCTCCTGACTTTGGGTTCAGATTAGATAGTGCAGCAGCTCAAGGCCTTGAAGGCAGTCTGAAAGGAAAAAAAAAAAAAAAAGTCTCATTACCTAGTTTACTCAAAACAACTACAATTTCCCTTTGTTTAGGAGCAGGTCAGACAGTAGTGCTGGCACTAGAGCAGGTTTCATCATTTGATGCACTCTTATGAAGGTCTTAATTCTAGTAATTTGGACAGGGGCAGAAGGTGATGAAATTCCTGGGAACAGGACAGAGAAGGTTGGTTTGCACCTGATACAGGGCAGACAGTGATGAGCACCTCTAATTTGCATCAAAATCAACAAAGCATCTGATACTTCACTATCACAGCACCATCTATGGATCTTCAGCCAGGGATCAGGATTTAAAGAGGTGGCAGAAGGACATTACCTGATAAAAGTAACTTTCTGGGCAGAGGCCATTTGAACACATGACTGAACAAGTGACTCGGACTAAGCGTAAAGGAAAACGGTTAATTTGAAATAAGTCTGGCACAGTCAATGGCAGCACAAACACACGTGACCTCAAATTATTCCCCACTATAATGTCAAAGTATGGTTTAAAGACGCTCAGCATTTGTCTGAAATGTGATTCCATAACATTTTAATCAGATGCAGAATATTTCACTGAGCAAGTGAAGGGAGTTTCATAGACAGCAAGCATTCAAAGAGGAAAAACTCATTTCAAAGGCAGCTATATTCTTATGTCAAAGACAATGCTTCTCAAATGACGGTCACCAAAAAAGCGATCAGAGAAGCAAAGGGCAAAAAAGCAGAGCTTATCAGGCTTTGAGAACATCGTCGTTCCACCTGGTGACCATGGCACTGGGACATCACACCCCAGGCAGCCTGGTGGAACCCTCTGGGAGATGCAGTGCCAACATTCCTTCTACACAAGTGTAAAACCTGAGAAATTAAGAGTTAAGAAGATCTGCTCCAAAACAAGTAAGCTACAAATTATTTTCACACTCCAGAAGGAAATTAATTTTCCCACTTTAAGGAGTAAATAGAAGAATTCTTGGCTAATACAAAGACGAGTGCAGAGCAGCAGATTTGATGCAACTGTGGTTTACTCTACCCCTTCAGGTTTAAAAAAAAAGAAAGAAGACAACCAGTCCGCCCTAAACAAACACCCCAGAGCCACCATCTTCCACTTTCTGCATTTAGGAAGTTTTAAGAAAGAGCAAATTCTGATTTATTAATGTGCAACACTAATTCCTCATTTAAGATGTCAGTTAATAAAGAGACTGAAAAAAATCCCTGTTCCACTCTTCCAGTGAAAAATGTCTTTTTCACAGCAAGAACTTCAGCCATGCACTGTGTCACCCCGGTACCTGATGGCAAAAGACAAAAAGGGTGGCACCCACAAAAAGGGTGTTGCTGTAAGAAAAAGAAACCTTCAGGAATAGAAACTGACAGGTTTCTTCCCTGCAGAAATGGCAGCAGAGCCTACCCCCATTTACTCATTTTAACTCTCCCCTACCACGCTCTTCCTTTAAGGAATCTTTCAACATTTCTTCATTTGAGTTAAGGTTTCTATGACCAACTCAAACTGTGGAAGATGCTCCTCACCCCCAATCTATGCCATATATTTTACCTAGACAACTGAAAAGTCTTCATTGTTTTAACTGACCAAAAGAAACTCACAGCTCAAAGATTTCAGAGATGAAGACAACTGATATCCAAACTATACAAAAACTTGTTTCAGTTTCTATTTACTTCACATGTATAAAGTATAAGGTTATTTGTTAAAAACACCTCTTACCGTTTTCCCTTGGACCCAGCAATTCAGTCATTTTAACAGTATTTAAAAGGAGAGGACTTTAAGAAAATTATCTTTTTTTTAAACTTTCACTGGGGTGTCTGCCTTTGTTCAATTTTCTGTCATCTACAAAATACTTGATATTAAAAAAAAGCCTGAAGTTAGAACAATGCTTTTATATATCACATAAATGTCCAGAAAAAAAAATTCTCATACTTTATTCCTCATTTTCCAGTAGGATGCAATTTTAGAACTGAATTTGTTCTGAGTTTAATTTTAAAAAGAGTTACGCTGCTGCACAGCATATATTCCATCTTCAACCTACAGATTTACCTTCTGTAAGGCACTTAATAAAGGTATATACCAATATAAGGTATTTACAAAGAAATTCTTTTGGGTAGAGTTTGTCAATTCTTCCAGGATATCTTGCAGGAGAGGCTTAAATTTCTTGCTTTAATAGAACAAAATTAAGATTAAAGAGAGATATAACAAGTTACTTTGAGAATACTCCTAAGAACATGTTGTTTTGACAGCAAGCTCTGAACTCATAAATCAAGTTATTATAACATTTATATAATCTACTCTTACATGCTAAACAAAACAGTTCCCAGCGATAAAACAAACAGCATCTCTGTGGCCTGAAAGGAGCAAGAGGAAAAGGGAAGGAACACAAAGAAGTAGTGATCAAAGCCAGAAATAACAGTCCATCTGAAAAAGTCAGTGCCAAATTACACTGTACCACCAATGTCAAAGAAAAAATATGCCATAATTAGCAAATCAACAACCTGAAGTGTTCAGGATCCACCCTTCTTCAGTACGGCCTTAATTTTGCAAAATGATGACATGGGGAGAGCAAGAGACAGCATCTACCTGGACTTATGCAGTGTGTTTGACATTGTCCCACACAACATCCTGGTCTCTGAATTGGAAAGGCATGGATTTGATGGATGGTCCACCTGGTGGATCAGGAACTTGCTGGATGGCCGTATTCAAAGGGTTGTGGTCCAAGTGGAAGCCAGTGACGAGTGGTGTTCCCCAGGGGTCAGTACTGGGACCAGTGCTGTTT
>JAHREE010000188.1:6711858-6749088 GCA_033628505.1 Tringa tobata
TTTACTTTAAAAAGATTCCTATATTGATGTAAGAGATGGAAGAAGAACTTTCCTTCATTGTATTCATCTGGTTAATAAAAAAATGCGAGCTCCCAAACCAAGTCTGCCCTCAGGAAAAGCAGAGGATTTTTTTTGTAGAGCCACAAATGCTTTTACCCAGACAACTGCAGAACAGCCTGTAAAGCTACGAGTGCCTGATGACTGCTCTAAAAATTAAAGCATGTTTATTGCTCATGTGACAATCTTCCACATCCTACTTCATCTGCTTTTCCATGTTTCTATCCAGAACTCTGCAAAGATGCTTTCTAACCATTGAAACTGCACTGTAATCTTCAGCCATCTTCACCCTCTCAAGCTTGTTCCTAACGTTTTTGTTGTTTTTTTTTAATTACTATAATTATTTTGTGTGTGTAATAATTAAGAATGGAAAAGATTATCTCCCCTAAGTTTCCCTTTAGCCAGAGTGAAACAAACATCATTTCCTTTGCTCACAGGGGCTACTGAAAAATGGTGCATTGCCATTACATCACATCTGGAATTACGGCTCCTGAGGTCTACCTTACATTAAGCTGAAGTTTGTCCAGGTTGTATTGGAAATCTGTCTTGGATTCCCTGGTCTCTAAACCTATCATCATTGCCCACCAGCAACCCCTGGCCCCTCCCATCCATGTCTTCTCTAGCATGGTCTTCTCCAGCATGGTCTTCTCCTGAACGTTCCTTCCCAAAGGGCTCAGAAAAGAGCAAGGCCAACAGATTTCATGAACTCAAAGGATCTTGGAAGACTGAGAAGCTCGGTCACCATCGTGCTGCCACCAGAGATGTTCTTTCGTACTTAACTATGACCATACAGACAGATAAAACTGAAAGACAAATGACATTTTACTTTGAGTGCCAAAATCCAAGCCCAATCAAAAATAATTCAGCACAACTGAGAAGCAACATCGTCTCCATGAATCCATTTGACTCTTTTCAATACTCTAATTCCATGCTCTAGATTAGATCAGGGCATTTTTCTCCTGAAGGAAAAATGATAACAAGTACTTAAGAAATAAATCTCAGAGAATCAATCTATTAAAAAAAAAGAGGCAAAGCAAAGTAATAGTTACATTCATTGCCTGTAAAACTAAGTGCTCTTTTGTGAGGTTGCCATCAATCAAATGAAAAATCTGGATTTGTGATTTTAGTCTTCATTTTGAACTTCTAGTGGTAGATGGTATAAGATTTCTTGCTCAAAGAATGCCTGAGATTTAAGTAAGTACAACAGAGTGAAGCTCACCCCTCCCAGCTTCAACCCGGGGCAGTCGATAGCCAGGAAGAAAAGAAAATACACTGCAAGATTCATACTACGGACCTTCAACTGACCAGAAGAAGATGCCACTATCCCAACATAAAGTCATTCTAGAATAAAAACTGCTTTGGATCTCTGCTTAAGACATTCTTCTGGCATAAAGTCCATCCAATACTGAATTTATTGTCATTTTCCTCTGCTTGCTGAGCTTTATTAGTAGAATATATCTAGGGCATTCCTGAACTATGCAGAGCCTCAACGCAACATCTTCTCATCTTCTGGGCCACAGACACCTAATTAGCCTTACTATCCTCTAAACTACATTTTAAAATAGTAGTTGACCAAATTCACTGCTTTTATTGTCAAATCTCAACCTACCAGCAGTAGTGAGGTGGGGAAGGGACACAGAGCAGAAAGACTGTAGCATTAATGAAGTTTCCCCGAACTTCTCCTTTCCCAAAGGATCCTCTGGTGTTGAGCAGCAGAGCAGACCCCATGCAGCCCACGCTTATTAAGAAAACAGATGTTAGAAGGACCACTAAGTTAACTTTGTTTTTATTATTTCATAAATAAAGACTAGCCATTTTTTAAAGCCATATGGCTCATATTAATTTTCAGGCCTGAAAGTTGCAGCAGATTTTCCTGTGGGTGGACTAACTCGCTCGTCTTCTCCCACTTCCTTCCATTTACTTTTTGAAGAACTTCACTGTAGAGAAATACAGAGTCAGCGCCATGAAAGCCAAGAATGGTTTAAAATTACTCCTTCCTGAGGGCACAGATTCCAATCTTCTGCCTCTTCATGTTCTATGCTATTTACAAAAAAAACCCAAACAAAACAAAACAACAAAACTGTTGCCATCCTCAAGACGTCTTTGAGAAGTTCCTTCACAATTCCAGCGCTAAAAGCAAACATCTGCTTCATAGAGACCTGGAAAACTAAGAGGAGGAAAACTGAACTCTGCACCTCCTTCTCCTTGTTCTACTGCAAAATTAAGTCTGATGATTTTGCTCTGCACCAGGCTGACTGCGCTCAGCAGTTTGCACGGCTTCTCTTCAACTTTCAGAGGTGGGGAGAGGAGGGGTAAGACAAAGCTACCCAGAATGGTCACCAGAATCTTTCTTGACCTCATAAAGCTTCCTCTATTTATGGGGAAAACCTCCTATTTATGAGGCAAACACATTAGAAGGTATCTGAAGGGGAGGACTCCACTCCTTTGATGCTGTTTAAAGGAAAGGCGTTCTGCGAGGATTACTTTTGTTCTGTGGAAGGGATCCATGAGTGGATCAGTTGACCTCATCGATGCTTCTTAAAACTCCGCTTCATTAATTCAAGGGTAACGTAGAAATAATTAGTCACATCTTCCAAGAGGGATCTAGGAAAATGAAGTTGCTCATGGGTCAGCAAGTCTCTTAAGAGTCTGTTGATATCTGGGCTGCTTTCTCTCTCATCTATCCGAAAACACAAAAGCAAGTAAGAAAGCTGTGCTGTCACAGAGGGTCCCATAATTTAACAGAAATGGTGCAGCCTGGACATGTCTCTCTTGTCCTGCTTCTTCTCCACGTGCTAAATGCAAAATTAGAACATCAGCTTACCAAAAACCTTTGTGCTAAAAAGATGTTTACAACTCAGAGCCGTACCTGATTTCTGCATCACTGCACCTCAGAAGAAAATATCTAATTTTCAAAGACTCCCAGCATTACACAAAACACAAATGTAACGTTTGCAGTTCCTCAGACTTCCAAACCATTAAAAGCAATTACAAACTGAATTAAAAACATAATCTATGAGCTCACAATAACACAATATTATTCTGTTTATATTAAAAAACACACTGGTGGAGCAGTTAATGTTATATTTCTAAGTGAAAGATGAGCAGAGCATAAATCCCCTCTGTCTAAACAAACACATATAGGCTAAGACACAGAGCTATCTAACTTCAGCATCCCAGCGTTACAGAACAAAGTGTTGACACCCTTCAAGGCTAAGAAAACAGTTTTTGAAGTTTTTTTTAAAGTTTTTTAAGTTTACAATAGAAAGTTTTACAGTTTTTTAAAGTTTTTAAAGTTTTACAATAGAAATTAACCAAGCAAATTCTGTGCCAAGCCTATCAAGCAAAGACTAGTGTATCTAAAAAACAAGAAAACATTGTCAAATAGACACAAATCCCTCTCCAAGTAGCACAATTTGGATTCAAGAATGTTGCAAAAAGAAATTCCAACAAATGGAGTTTGATGTTTTGTTTAGGAGAACCTCTAGCAGAGCCCAGGTGTAGCTCTTTCACCTATATCACTGCTTCAGGAGAAAAGCAATAAACCTTCAAGGAGCAGTTCCTTGGGCAATCAATTTATGCTCATTATGGGGAATCAAAGGTCATCTTCGGGTAACACAAAACCCTTTTACTTGATGCAATTGCACTCCGTTAAATAGTCTCATTTGTTCCTCCAATTACGCAAGACAGCTCATTGTCAGGACAGTTCTGGTGGACAAGTTATGTTTACCTATGAAAATTCCTGCAGAGTGATATCAAAATGCTCAGAAAACACAAGCCCATGTTGCTTCTCAACAAGCTCAAGTTAGTTGAGCTCACCAGCTGTGAGACTAGACAAACCAGCACTCAGTATTTCAAAGACCTGGTCTAGTGGGAGGTGTCCCTGCCCATGGCAGGAGGGTTGGAACAAGGTGATCTTTGAGGTCCCTTCCAACCCAAACCACTCCATGACTGTGCCAGCAAACATCCCCACTCTGCATCTATTTATATAATATGTAAATTTATGAGCAGACGAGTACCACCTCTCCGCCATAGCTCTGAAGGCTCCTACAAAAATTCAACTAGGCAAGACCAAGATCTACGAGACCAACTGACACAGCTGACTTTCTGGGCCTAATCCTTCTTCCAGTCCAGGAGAAGAGATATTAAATAAATATACAATGTCTTGCAGTGGTAGACAGAACATTTAAAAAACCCCTTCATGATAGCAGCCTGAATGACCCACATCACCAAACATCCCAAGAACAACACTGGTGGCACCTAACAGCATCTGACAAGGCCAAGAGTTCTGACAAGCATCACTTCCCAAAAACCTGTGATACTGGTCTCCACAATCACATTTGCTGCTTTTCAACCAAGACATGGTATTAAAACTTTTAAGAGAACAAGAGACTGAGAAAAAAATAATACTCAGTGAATGCATAAACAGGGAAATACTCATCCTGCCACTGAGACACGGAGAACAAACTTTAGTAAACAAACTAGTGGTAGAGAAATTCAAGTACCTTGAAACGAAAGCATAGTAAAAATTTTTAAATTGCACAAGAACCTGTGAAACTGCCCTCTTAATAGGTTAAATATCTTCAAAGAATGATTTAAGCATAGTCAACTCTGCGTTAGGTTAGAAGGAAAGACTTTCTTTCACTCTCTCAAGTTCTGAGGGACACATGTCAAACAAAGCCTGATCCCTATCCTTCAAATTTCTACTGAAAACCCTTCTTTAAGAAGTTCTGTATAAAAATCTCAATAATTCAGTTACTGATGCTTCCAGAACTTGATCATGACTACATCTAACATCTAACACTAGATCACTTGGCTCCCTTACCTTTCTCTATCATAAGGCCTCAACTTTCAGTAACACCTCTTCCTCCTCCTCTTGGAGGATGCATAGTTGACCATGGAACAGTCAGCAGCAATTTCCGTGCCAATCAATCATGTGTTACGGAGACTAAAAGTCTTAGTTGTATTCTAAGTTTTCATTATCAGTTCAGCCACTCTTCGAGTCCATGGAAGTTTGCTCCACAAAGACACAGAACCATTTTGCTGGAGCTTTTTGTAAAGTGTCTGCAGAATAAGAAGAAAACCAACCACAACCATGTGTGCTTACACCCCAGCTCAGCCACTTTATAGAGTGAATCAAAAAAGCAGGTAAATCTGAAGATAAAGTCTATTAATCCTGGAAAATACAGTTGCAGTAACTCTCTATTTTAAGCCTTTCACAGGAAGAGTTACCACACATTGCTGTGAAAAAAACCTATATATATAAAAATCAAACCATGTGAAACTATTCCAGCAAGTAAACTGAATGGAGACTAACTAGAAACTTTATGTTTAAAGATCTTTTTAAAGCAATAATTAGTGAACAAGGATATAATCCGGAAAACATCTTTGTGCGAGCGTTCAGCAATTTTTTAAGTATTTCTAAGTGTAATTCCAGCCCACCAATGGAAGCCCAGGCATTTAACACACCACTTCTGTTATTCTGACCCCTGCTTGCTACTAGAACAGAATGTTTCGGTTGTTTTTTTTTGCTTTATGCCTGACAAAGTAACTTCGGCAGTTTATCATATTCAAATTATTGATCCCCAGCTCCCACCCAACAGGGGAAAGGCCTGCAGGAAACAACACTGCCATCATAAAGTGTTTGGATATTTTCTTAATTATATTCTTCACCTTCTGAAAAAAAAAAGAGAAGGTATCACAGGTACAGTATCTACAATTTTTCTTACTACTTCCTTTTTCCAGTCTTCTGCTGAGCAAAAATAAAAAGTTATTAGCTAACTACACAAGCACAGCAGTGGATGTATATATTAAGAGCTATCAAGGATGTAAAAACAGACTGAAGAAAAGCTCATATAATCCTTTATTTATGGTCATTTTAGGCGTAACTTATAACAAAGGAGTTGATAAAAGTTCAGCCATGCAATGTTTTTCCTCCTGGTTCACTGTAGCCCATGATGTTCTACTTCAAACAAGCTTATGTGTATTTTGGGAGAAAAACCCAGGCCACTCCCAACCCAGGTCTCTCAGAACAAAAAACACACTCTAACAACTAACATTTTATATAAACCAGCTACACAAGATCCAACTTGACTTTCAGAATCTTTCTTTCAGCCACATGGTCATCCCCACCCTTCCTTTATTTTACAGTTACTGTGATGAAAACCTTAGGTACTAAGGTACTCGGGTACGAGAGGAAGCATCTCTAACACACTCAGCCAAGAAAGCTCCAGGTCTCAGCAAAATCGAATGCACAATTAACTTCTTGACAAAATGGATGGATAGGGAATTCCTTCCTTTCCAATGTTGTGTTTTATCAACAGGGAGAAACAAAATAAACAAAAAAATCACCAACAAAAAAAGGTAAGATCTTGAAAAACTTACTCGCAGCTCAGTTATTGCTCACTACAAGATGGGACACGTCCATCTCCAACGTGGAGACCAACATTGTGGGTGGATTTAGGCCAACAGCATCCTGGCCTCTACCAGGAACAGTGTGGTGAGTAGGACTTGGGAGTATAATCATCCCCCTGTACTCGGCACTGGTGAGGCCCCACCTCGAGTGCTGTGTCCAGTTTTGGGTCCCTTACCACAAAAAAGACATTGAGGTGCTGAAGCAGGTCCAGAGAAGGGCAAAGAAGCTGGTGAGGGGTCTGGAGAACAAGTCTTATGAGGAGCAGCTGAAGGAGCTGGGGTTGTTCAGCCTGGAGACAAGGAGGCTGAGGGGAGACCTTCTCAATCTCTACAGCTCCCTGAAAGGAGGCTGTAGGGAGGGAGAGGTCAGTCTCTTCTCCCAAGTCACAGGCAATAGGACAAGAGGAAATGGCTTCAAGTTGTGCCACAGGAGGTTTAGATTGGATATTAGGAAAAAAATCTTCATTGAAAGGGTTATCAAGCACTGGAACAGGCTGCCCAGGGAAGTGGTGGTCATCCCTGGAGGTATTTTAAAGACGGGTTGACATAGTGCTTAGTGACATGGTTTAGTGATGGTTATTATCAGAGTTAGGTTGATGGTTGGACTTAGTGATCTTAAAGGTCCCTTCCAACCTAGACAGCTCTATGATTTAACAGAAACGCGCACAGAAAGCTGTTATGTGTATTATGCAGTTAAGTTGAAGGAACTGCAAGAGTTGAAGGGGTTACAGAAATCAGCAGAAACTGTACTTTCTGTGGAATAGTGTTATAAAAACAGTGTGAATGCATCACGCGCCCAAGCAGGATATTGCTCACAGGACAGGGTAAAGAGCACACTTATGTACCATAATTACTCATTTCTTCAAAGTTTGGTGTTTTCCTTAAGCAACTCTGCACCAGAACAAGACAGTTCCAGTGACTGCCACTGAAGGGGTTGTGTTGTACAGAAGCAACGGAACCTCTCGTTCGCATGAGTTTGTTCTCAGCTGCAGGAACAATCGCTGCATAATTTCTTACCCCTGTCATACATGTGAATATTTATCTTAAGGATTCTGCATATTCTCAGTTCTGGGAGTTCTTGCTACTGCAACTTCGTCTGGCAATTCCTCGCCTGATTTTTAATTTTCCATCATAGAAAGTATCCATGGTGGTCTTTTATTCTTAATTCTAGCCCGAAAAGCTGTGTTAAATTTCAAGTTGTTATATTAAGTTCATAGAGGGGCAGGTATAGATTTGGGATAAGGAAGATCTAATTACCCAGCACAGCATTAAACAGCCCCCCTCGCATCCGGTGGGTAAGAGAAAAAAGCAGCAGCAGGTTGTTTGGAGGCAGTTGCTTCTGTGGAAGGTGCCAGGAGATGAATCTGGTTTAATTAAAGGGACCGCTAACGAGCCTTATGTAAGATGCAAAACCATATAGGCTAAGGAAAGACTGAACGAGGACATGGTTTTAATTCCAAAAGAACTTCTTTAGATTGCGCTGAAATTGTGTAACAACATACTTTTTGGTTTTTGGTCCCAACTGAGCACTTGGAACTAAAAATAGTTGCAAAACCATTTAATATTTCAAGATAACAATAACTATGTGTGGATGGCGCACTAAATTGTACACTGTACATCAAAAAATTAACACAAAAACTTCTAATATATCACATATCTGGAATTACGCTACACAAAGGATACTAATATCCTATTAACTTTTTGTTACCTTTGTAGTAGGAGACAGCAAAATCTTACACAACTCCGATGTTCTCTGAAGGACAGAGTCATCAGAAACAAATGTCCATAGCTAAGATTCCATTCTGGGAGAATGTTTTGTTCCATTTTAACCCAAAAAACCCAGTATTCGCTCATTTCTTTTATTTGTCTATATTCTCCTCTATCTCTTTAGAATAATTCTTTGGTACAGTTTTTTGTTTCCTTACTAGTTCTTGATTCTGGTCATGAACACTAATTTGCACTAGAAAATCAGAAACGAAAGAGTCTACAGAAAGGTCACCTATGTCACACAGATGCTATACCTGTTTTAAATTCAGGTAACAACAACCCAGGAGGGATTGTTTTTAATCCCAACAGTGCCAACAGACACAGTTTAACTGCATTTACCAAAAGATACTAGTCTCATTTCTCCCAGCATTCCATGACCACAGTCATGTTCCAAGGTAACTTCACACATAGACAGGAATACTGTGTTCTCTGACTGAAATCATAATATTTTACCAAGTTGCCCCCAAGCCCCTACTGGTTCACATCCCAAAAATTCTCTATGCTCATATCCATGGCCTCAATTACAAAGTAGTAAAAAAAACAGGTTACCCATAGACTTCAAAGCAGCGATAAAGATTAATGTAGGATACCTCTCCTGAGTAATGATTTAACTAATGACCTAATCAACTAATGCATTCAACAGCACACAAACAATCCCTCTGTACATGAAGATTTTGCTGTGGAATCAAAGAAAAAGGCAGTGTTGATGACCTTGGTCTATCACTGACTATAACAAGTAATATAACCTCAAACAAGACACTACAATAAAGACCATTTTAAATAGTCTCCTCCCTACTGCAAAGTCTTCAACACACACCCCCCACCATATTATGATGCAAATTTAGAGTAGTAAAACCATGTGGCAAAAGTGAGAGCATTTCTAGTGACATCTATTGTTCATTGCTAAAAGTGGCATCCAGGAAAAGAGAAAAGATCTTCAAAGCTTGAAATAAGAAAATACGATTATTTATTGTAAGTACAAGTTCTGACGATTAAAACTTCCCATCTGAATGTAGAACCTCATCTATATTCAAATGCATTTTATCTTTCAACCTGGCCATTTCTCCAATTTGTCAAATTTCTTTCGAATTTTAATATCATCGAATGTGCTCATAACTCTTTTCATATTGGCATTACTGGCAGATTGAATAGGCACATAAAGTCTGTCATCATGGTCATTAATGAAAATACTGTAATACCCCAGGGCAAGTCAGATCTCTGTGAAACAACTCTATTTGACACACCCTCCTCCTTTGACAGTATTTTAAGCAGGTTTTTAACAGGTTTCCTTCGTTCCCTTATCACTGAATGGTGTCAAATCCCTGCTACAGGCAAGCAGTTGTGTATAGTTTTTCTCCCCTCTGTAAACGCCTCTCGCCTTACCATGGAAAAAGGTTATCATTTCAAAATCCTGAGCAAATTTTTGCCCTCTATCAGTACTTCAACAACGCGGCAAAAAAAGTATAATTACAACACCCACACACCCATAATGAAAAGAATAATCTCACCGTGACTCAGATTCACAATATCAGACAGACTCTTCAAGTCCCAAGTGGAAACTCAGAAGTTTCATCACACATCCTTGTCTCAGAACAAAACACACCAGCCCTTATCCTCCCGTCAGCCTGACCTAAACACCAGGCATTTATTTTTCCAATATTCTCCACAAGTACTTCCCTAACAGACAACCGCTCTCAGCACTCAAATCATTTTTAAGACGCCTTCTTTAGAAGAAAAAAACCCAACTTTTTCCACATTTAAAGTTCTCTTCACTGCTTCAAGGCAATATTATTGTTTTCCAGAAGATCCACTCTAAAGTTCTTGTGGAAAGACTACAATATATCAGCTATCAGCTATAAGATTTTAATTGAAATTGCCATTTGATTGAAACGGGAAAGAGCAACTTCCTCTGGAGCAGATTCATACTGACCAAGTATTATTACATTTCAAATACTCGTAAAAAGGTATTTTGTGGACAGATATGAAGCACATCTCAGTAAAAAGAAGTAAAAGAATGGATACATAAGCAAAATCAACAACGTAAAGATGAAATGCAGCAGGCCCAAAACCAAATGTCTAATTCCAAACTTGCCCAACCAGGAACAAAAGTGCACTATGATTCCAGAATTCACATTACGAACAGTGAATAGATGGACAAAATGCTGGGGAAGAGAAGACACCACCATCCTGAGCTCTACAGCACAGCTTGAGCCCACAGTGCGAGTCAATTTATCAAGCTTAATATTTGATTGAAGACGAAATGTATCAAGCAATAAACAAAAAATGCTATTTTTAGAAATCGAGTATTTTAGTTTGGTTTTTTTTAGGTGGGTTGGTTTTTTTGGTGTTTTTTGTTGTTGTTGTGGTGGGGTTTTTCATTTTTAAAACACCACTGACAGGAGAACCAGGGTCCAACAAAGCAGAGGAATATTTCCAGCTCTGGCACAAGTCCCCAGGTAAGGGAACGTCTCTGTCACCTTCCCCACTGGCACCTGGGGACATTACTGCCACCCATAAACCACGTTTCCTTACACATTGTTCCTCTGATTCACCACTAACACTATTTGTGGCTGCTGCTAATCTGGTTTTCTGCCAGCTGTATCACATGCTGTGCTGAGTCCTTCTAAGCATTAACTATATCACACGCATATTTAAGAACTGCGTATATTTATATCTCAGTTCCCTCCTCCCCTTGTCAAAATACACTATTTAAATGTAAAAAAAATCTGTATACCTCAACAGGTTATGTTTTGACCTCAGATCCCCACATGACTGAGTACCATGACAGTGCCAGTAAGAACTGATATTCCGATTGTATAAAAGCAGGACTGTATTGCAAGCAAGCCCTTAAAAGCCACCTGCTGTCACATTGAGACGTAAATGAAAGAAGAGAACTTACCTGCTGGCAAGGGAAGTCCTGAAATATCTGTAACAATAAAGAAAGACATTTAGAAACAGAAGGAAAAATCGCTCTAAAAATTTCATTGGCCTAATCGTTTTTCTGCAAGACTATACTTGTTTAATAAAGCACATTATCTGAAGCAATTTGCTAGCTGCTAGGCATGCCACATGCAAATCACAACCATTTTCCTTGTCTCACCCCGTTCATTAACAAGATTCCGTTTTGCCTACCTAACCCAAGGACGAAGTCGGTACTGCGAGGCAACGAGTGTAATTACCACAGCAGAAGACGGGTCACTACACACAAATTAGGTGTTACCTATGGATTTCACCATTAGCACCTACGTAATTTCAGAGCTCAACGTGTCAGGGTTACTCTTTGAATACGAAGTGGATGTTACTGTATGTTTTCTTTATTCTTAAACCTTTAGAGAAAAGGTGGCCAAGCTTACAAATGGGTAAGTACGGAACACACAAAATAATATTAAGAGAAAGGAGACTGATTTTTGGCGCTGAAGCACAAGATACAGTTGCTGAATATTTCTATAACAAATGGCAAGTGCGACTTGATTTGCGATCAACTTTATAAGAACAGAATCACATGGGGTTGGAAGGGACCTCTGGAGATCATCTAGTTCAACCCCCCTGCCAAAGCAGGTCGACCTACAGCAGGTTGCACAGGTGGGTTCGGAATGCCTCCAGCAGGTGGACGTGTCCAGGTGGGTTTGGAATGTCTCCAGAGACGGAGACTCCACCACTTCTCTGGGCAGCCTCTTCCAGGCTGCCACCCTCAAAGGAAAGCTCTGCCACCCTCAAAGGAAAGAAGTTCCTCCTCATGTTTAGGTGGAACTTCCTATATTCAAGTTTGTGCCCGTTACCCCTTGTCCTGTCACTGGGCACCACTGAAAAAAGACTGGCCCTATCCTCCTGACACCCACCCTTTAAGTACTCTGAGACAGAACCACTGCCTCAGAGTCTAAATAGATCATATTAAAAATTATACCCAAAAAAAAAGGGTATAAATGCTTATACATTAAATTTACCTAAATAGTTAATTACATAGACTATAACTTGTTACATTCTTCTGCCTGCTTCTCATACATCTACTTGGCATCTCAGTACACACAACCGTAACTGGGACTCAAGGTGCCGAACAGAGTTCAAAATGGAAACTAGAACCCACAAAGAACAAGAAAGCAAAAATTAGCCAAAATCTGTAGAAACGAGGACTGGCGACACACACCTAAAGGTTAATGAGAGCTGAAATAAATACAAGTACAGGGGTGACGAGAAAGAAAAAGAAATGAGTAAGAAACTGCACAGAAGAAAAAGGTCCGCACGGCTATTTGGTTAAAAGGAGACAGCAATGTTGAGTAATAAAATTGCCGTATTGGGTACAAAATCCACATGGAAATTGAACTTTACCCAGAGGCGTAGCAACTGGAACAGATTCAGAGATTATCAGGGCAGATGGTCACTGCTTGGCTACTTATTAAAAGAAATAACAAGGCTTAATAAATTTATTAGCCCTGATCTCACCAACAGATTCTTAACATTGTGCTCGCTTTCAGTTACAATCCACATTTGCGGTTACAAGAACACTAAAGAGAATTACACCTGAAATTTAAAAGTAGCCAACTAAAAAGCTCAAAAAACTGAGTTGTATTGCTCTGAGGAAACGGAATAGCAACACACAAAGTTAAAACATACTTAAAACACAAAATGAAAACGGCAATAGGACACCACTAAGAACAGAGAAAATAGCAAATGCTTTATGCTGGTAGAATGTATGTAGTTTAAAAAGATAATAAGGTACATTTAAAAGATGTTCATCGCACTGTCTGCTTCTGAACAAACCCTTATGTCGTAAGAAATGCTCTGAGATGGGAGAAACCCAGAGAGGAAGAAGCAGCATAAATTGTAGGAAGGAAAAAGCCCCAGTCTCCTCCTGCACAGAATCCAGATCGGCATATTAGGTAGAGAGCTCTCTTCCAGCAGAAAAATGTGTTGCAGCAACAACTGATTTGGAAAGTTAAATGAAATGTTGCATCTTTCTGTTGGTTTACATAAGCTCAATAGTTTCTATGTCCTTTTTTATGAAGTTGCCAAAAAATTCCTGCATGTCACTAAGATATACAATAAGAACAACAGCAGCCACCTGAGTAAAACAACTAAAACTGCAGAGCAGAAAATACCATATTCGATTTTATTTTTATTACAGTGATAGAAACTAATCTCTAAATCCCATTCATAATTAAAGAACAATGAAAATTTTAAGTTACTACAAGGAAACTACTAAGTTGCTAGTACAAGCTGCATTAAAATTTTATTCGAATTCTGGATGTTCTGGAAATGTTTTATCACAGCATTTATTACTCTCGAAGCAGAGTATTTGGTTAAGTTTGCCTGCAAAACAGACTTCAAGAAAATATTAGTAAACATAACCAGCAGAAAAATACATTATCATATGTACACAGACAGGCGGGAAAACATTAATTTACATTCCAGGAACCTAGCCGTGCAATTTCAAATACCTCCAGGGAAAGCTCTGCAGTTAAGACACACATGTATTTATAACTTCAGAAAGTCTTGATCATATTCCAGTGTTTGTCCTCAACACCTGAACCGCTGTTTCCGCCGGGATCTCTCCCCCAGCACTCACACAGATCCCATTCCTGCACTGGGATCTACCTGGGTACCTACAGCATCAACACTATATTTAAGTCAAACATTGTAATGATTTTTTTACTTCCACGTTTCACTGCAAATCAGTTCCGTAAGTGCATTAACTGAAGAGATCCTGCACCTCTGGGACAAATACACTGAACTGCTTCCTGCAAGTACATGCTCTTCTAATACAATTTAGTGTAAGAGAGCCTGTTTTCTACGATTAATTGACACACACTAGATTTAAAAACAAGTAGAACGAAAGAAATTGAAGCCTGAAGGTCGTATCAGTCTACTCAAAATTGCATAAATGCACTTAGCAAGTTACTTGCATCATATTTTTCAAAGAATTCCATTAAGCACAAGGTCCCCTATAGGCTAATGCATCTTAATTCTGGCAATGCCAGCCACAACAGAAATATCAACTCATAATAGCATAAACGAAGAAAAGGAGTCATTCCACTATTTCATGCACCGTGTTTGTGTATTCACACACCACAGCAGTAAATGAATGGTCGTTACCTTCATGTATTTTTATGAGCTGCAGAGTCACACCAGGAACTTTGATGATATTTCTTACCCTTGGGTTTACCCTGTCTCCCCAGCGCTCTCTAATCTTTTCTGGCTTGAAACTTCTTAGCTTTACTCTCCAAATATCGCTTTCCATTTAACATCTAACACTGAAAATACATTAATGGATTCTGGCAACATTTTAAATACTTCATTCACTGAGAAGTAAACCAAGACTATGCAGCTCGGCAGCTACTCAGTTCAGATCCCGTTTCCAAACCTGCTGCCTTTGCTGTGCAAAACCTTTCCCTTTTTGAAGGGCACCACAGCGTTCACATCTCTATAAAGGGGAAAGTCATTCAGTGCTGAGATTTGTAGAGAGACAAAACAAAAACTCGGCTCCTCATCTGGTTTGTGATGGCAAGGAGAGCTCTGGACTCTCCTCCTGTGACTCGTTTCCTGAACGCATGGGAATGCTGTCACACAAACCCCATTTACAGCTGTACGACATCAACCAACCTTATGTTTCTTAACTGCTCCAAAGCAAAATTAAAAATTAATCGGATTTCATGGAATCATAGAATTGTCAGAGTTGGAAGGGACCTCTAGAGATCACCTAGTCCAACCCCCCTGCCCAAGCAGGGTTGCCCAGAGCACATCACTCAGGAATCCATCCAGACGGGGCTTGAGGATCTCCAGAGAAGGGGACTCCACACCCTCCCTGGGCAGCCTGTTCCAGGGCTCTCGCACCCTCACCAGAAAGAAGTTCTTCCTCATATTTGAATGGAACTTCCCATGTTCCAGCTTGTGCCTGTTGCCCCTCATCCTGTCGCTGGGAACCACTAAAAGAGTCTGGCTCCATCCTCCTTCAACCCACCCTTTAGATATTTGTAAGCATTAATAAGGTCTCCCCTCAGCCTTCCCTTCTCCAGGCTAAAAAGACCCAAGTCCCTCAGCCTTTCCTCATCAGGGAGATGCTCCAGTCCCTTAATCACCTTTGCTGCCCTACGCTGGACTCTCTCCAGCAGTTCCCTGTCTCTCTTGAACTGGGGAGGCCGGAACTGGACACACTGCTCCAGTTGTGGCCTCACCAGGGCAGAGCAGAGGGGGAGGATGACCTCTCTTGACCTGCTGGTCACATTCTTCTTGATGCACCCCAGGATGCCATTGGCCTTCTTGGCTACAAGGGCCCATTGCTGGCTCATGGTCAACTTGTCCACCAGGATTCCCAGCTCTTTTTCCTCAGAGCTGCTCTCCAGCAGGTCAGCCCCCAACCTGTCCTGGTGCAGAGGGTTATTCCTCCCCAGGTGCAGCACGCTACACTTGCCCTTGTTGAATTTCATCAGGTTCCTCTCTGCCCAACTCTCCAAATAGGTCCTCAAATAGGCTTTGTGGATCCTGTCACAAATTGTTTTTTGTATGATTTAAGGATGCCTTGAGTACCGGATATCTCTAACACTATTTGTTTTTATGAAACTATGCATTTTGCATCACTGAGTTTCCTCAAATGTTTTCTTGGAAATAGAGCCACAATTTAATATCTTCTTTCCAAGAGTAACATCCAATCATCAAAACCGGGAATATTTTGTGAGCTTCATGTTCCTACCTCAAGGTAAAATGAGAATATGGCTCCATGGACAACTCCAGAGGCTCAGACTCTCACCCATCTGCAGTACTGATCTCCTTCCAGAGCTGTGGGAAGCAGTCGACCACAAGAAATTTAATCCTGTTCTCCTGTAGCAGGAACTGAGTGATTCTAACAGTATTCCCTTGAAATGAATTCAGATACTCAGTTCATGAACTGATCTCTCATTCCAGCGCGGAGCAGAGGCTCGGAGCACATGAGGAACCACAGACCACAGTCTCCAGGAAGCCGAGTAGCACATCTCATTCCACAACAATCCTTCCAACTGAACCAGGAATATCGTAAAATCAACTTAAGATGCAGTTCTCCTATTTATCTACTGGTACCAAAATCATTTAGGAATATATAGACCTGTATTCAGCTTTTAGCCTTTGTGTGACTGATGCTGAAGGATGTTGTCTTTGAGGCTGGATTCAACGATCTCCCTTCCGATTCTTCTCTGGCAGGCAAAAAAAAGAGAGCTGAGTGTTCCTCTAATCTGTAATGAAGTTGAGATCTCATCATCCATTTCAAAATATTTTCCTTTTTCTAAAGAGTAAGTAATTAAGCAGAAAACAGAAGTCACCTTTCAAAAAAAAAACCCTGCTTTGTAAAATTACATTTATTCAGCAGCTCAAGACTTTATTCACGATGATCTGACCTATCGAGCAAAGACCTTGGAAACGGGATGAATTCATTCTGACAGCACACCCACTAAGGAAAAACTGTTTAGAAGTTTGACAATATGATTAAAAGATTACAGAAACCACCAGTTAAGTTGTGCCATATGTGTACTTTTTTTTTCCTTCATCATTAAAAGTGCATCCCTTATTCCTAACCTAAATCTGACCTACTTCTAATTTAGCAGTCTTTGGAGCTGAATGTTAACAGCTCTTTATTATATCATTTCGCATTAAGGCAATTTTAAAGAGCAACTCAATCAAATTTTTTCTTCTATTAACTATGTAGAATGAGAGGCAGAAGCAGATGACTATAAAGGCCCATTTTTCTAAACCTTTGATCTTCCTTTACAAGTCTTGGAATGCTCAAACTATTTTTACTTTTAGTAGCTTCCCCGATTTGTAGCCACCAATACCTGACACGGTATTTGTAAGTCAATCATAACAGCACTAAAAATACCACTTGCTTACTTAGAGGTATTTCCCCCCCCTATTGACATATTTATTGCATTTGTCTCCGGTGCAGCAGCTGAATATCCACCATTAAGTGTAAATTTTTAGCTGTTACCATAGGGAAAGATGGGGTGGATGATTATGTGACAAACGCCTCCATGCACAAAACTTGCCAGCATTTTTTTTTTAGCTTGGTCAGATCAGAAGAAATTCAGTGCAGAAAAACCACACATCTTTTGTTTACAACTCTACTTCATAGGACATTCAAGGTGCACTGTAGTTCTTCATTATCTTTGCTTAAATCTTGGCTTCAGCTGGGAATATCAGCAGTAATGATTTAATGTTTTCATTTATATCTGTTGAAAAGGTTAACTAGCAAACAGCCAAGAATGAACCTCTACAAGACCCTCCTCAGGAAACACGTGCAGCCTATATTATGATTTTGAGAAGTTCTGTTTAAGCAGTTATTAGTTTTAATGCAAGCAGCTGCCTCTGAAGAGCAAAAGCAACACAAAACGAAGGTAAGGAAAAGTTAGAGGATGGACTGAAGTACTGCACAGAACACTAATTTTTTTTTTTCAGATTACATATTTGGTTGACAAAATACATACCAGGCACATTTCCAGTGCGATCATCACCGTATCTGACATATTTCAAATAGCTTTAAACGGGCATAAGCGTTACGTTATTACAGCAGAACAAATGTCAGCATCAGCTGATTTGTCCTGTGCCTCAGGAACACACTCAGTTTATATTTGCTTCCATAACTGACAACAAATGGACAAATCAATGGCTAATTAACTGCTGCATTCTTCTCACTGGCTTCTTCTATTTATACCTGCCTTCTGCTTCCCACCCACCGTCATTTATAAACAAAAGCAAGGTTCAGTCTCCTTAGTTTACAGCATCTACAAAAGTCTTTCAGTAGTTTCCAATCATCATTTCTCCTCTCCCACTGAGACAAACTCCTCCTAAATCACTCACCTCATGCTTGTTAAATACTAGTTTTTCTAAATTTAAAAAAAAAAACAAACACCACCACAACAAATTCTGATAAGGATGCTGAAGGAAAACACTGATGGATTACTCTTGCCTCAGCTGAACTCTGCCCTGAACTGAGAGAGCATGCATCTGGAAACTTTAAATTCATTGAGCATAGATAACAACATTATCTATCCAGCCACTAATAACCAAATTTTAGACCAGAAATACTGAACATTAAGAGATTAAATGAAAGAGTTGGGGGGGAAGCTACATTCAAGGAGGTTAAGAAGAGCACAAGAAATCACTCAATCGTTACTCGGGGCAGGTGGGATCAATCTCATTACACACCAAGGTACAGAACATGCGCTATCTGAGCAACTCTAGAATTCATTCTCAGGATCCCCACAAGTCCTAGATACACCTTTTGCCTACAGGGAAGAGAGGAATGGATAGAGGCTGGAGCAAGGCCCCCAAGAATTATTTTTACTTCGCATCACAAAACGGTTAAGTGAAATCTTCCCATCTGCAGGTGATACTAAGCTCTTATGGGTAGGCAAAAGCCATTCCAATGGGTAAAATATCCAGAAGGATCTCAGAAAATGAAGCAAGTTGCTAAAAGGCAGCAGACGGACATGATGTAATGCATCTAGGGGAAAAGTATTCTGAGCAATACCTCCTTAACAATGTTAACTTGCACTTTCTCCAGTTCCAACTGCGGGAGGAAGGCTGAGTCACTGCTTTCTCTGAAATCATCAGCCCAAAGTACAGTAACTGACCAAAAAAAAGGCAATAAAACATTGTGTATCATTAGGAAGGGTACTGAAAACATGGTACTTAAAACGTGTCATTGTACACAAAACAGGAAAACATCCACATCTCGTGTTCAGTTCTGGTCTCTGCACCAGAAGGAATGCAGAGTGGACTTCAAGAAGGTCTAGAGCAGCTGAAGGTACGGAGGGATGGAGTGGCTGCCAGGTAAGGCCAGACTATGGAATCTGGGCCCTCTCAGCTGGGAGGACACAAGGCTCACAGTGGGTATGCCCAGAGCTTACAAGCAAGACAGGGATAAAAAAGGGAAAAAAGGAAAGCTGCTGGAAAGTAGCTCTTCAGAGAGAGACTTGGGAGTCCTGGTGGACAAGCAGCTGACCATGAGGCAGCAACATGCCTTTGCGGCCAATGGTCTTCTGGGAAACATTAAAAAGAGCAAGCCTAGCAGGTCAAGGGAGGTCATCCTCCCCCTCTACTCTGCCCTGGTGAGGACACATCTGGAGTCTGTGTCCAGTTCTGCACCCCCCCAAGTTCAAGGAGGACAGGGAACTACTGGAGAGAGTCCAGCAGAGGCTACAAAGATGATCGAGGGACTGGAGCATCTCTCTTATGAGGAAAGGCTGAGAAACCTGGGGCTGCTCAGCCTGGAGAAGAGAAGACACAGGGGATCTCATCAATGCTTATAAATATCTAAAGGGTGGGTGTCAAGGGGATGGGGCCAAACTCTTCTCAGTGGTGCCCGGTGACAGGACAAGGGGCAACAGGCACAAGCTGGAACACAGGAAATTCCATCTCAACATGAGGAAGAACTTCTTTACTGTGAGGGTGCCAGCGCCGTGGAAGAGGCTGCCCAGAGAGGGTGTGGAGTCTCCTTCTCTGGAAATATTCAAAAGCCGCCTGGATGTGTTCCTGTCCAACCTGCTCTGGGTGACCCTGCTTTGGCAGGGGGTTGGACTAGATGATCTCCGGAGGTCCCTTCCAACCCTTACCATTCCAGGACTCTGTGAAAAGCAAATCAATGCAGCACCACTGGTCACCAAATCCTGCCAGTACGAGTAGTAGGAAGCACTCAACCCAGTTGTCAGATTCACAGCAGGTTGACATGGAAAGCTGAGAAGGACCGGTCAGGGAGGTAGTGGTTGGCACCCCTGACGCAGCAGGGATGGGCCGAGTGTGCAAACTCTATTTAAACACCACCTGCTGAGGCCACCACGGCACACTGCTGGGCTGGAGGATCCCTGCTCTCATCCAGCAGCCTCTCACGCTCTTAAACTCCCCGTTGTGGCCCTGTGAAGATGTAGGACAGTCACAAGCTTTAGATATAACCCACAAGAACACCTACTCCATCAGAAGTGCTGTTTTAAGAATGTCAGCTCCGTTATAGGAATGTTCTTATCCTTTAACTGCTTACAGCAAAAGGAGACGTGTTTAACTCTGAACAAGCCCAGGAAACCTTAAAATGACTTAAGATGTTTAAGGAGGAACATGTGTGTGCAGGCAAGGGCTCAGATCTCTCAGGAATATCTCCAGCACTACCACCTGTGATCATGTAATGCTGATGGAAATACTGTGACATTTCCTGAACCCAACCATTCAGGCCCTCAGGCGAGCTTAGGGAAAGCCATCGATGTGCACTGTATACATTTCTAGCTCCTTCCCACTTATACTACAGAGCAATTATTGTTAAAAGTGATAGGTTTGAGTATTTTGAAAAAAAAAATAAAAAAATCAAAACATTGTCTTGACATTGCTTGCTATCATTGAATTTCCCCTGTCATTTTCCGTGATGGACTCGTGACACGCCGTGTGTCACCACGAGTCACCCACCTTGTCAAAAGGTGACAGGATTTTATAGTTCCTGCACTGAAATCCAAACCAGCACCGCGTGCCAGGAAAGCTGCTTTGCACCATAGGTATGACAGGAACTCAGCACGTAGATGCTTCAGAATGGAAAATACACATTTTTCCAGGTACAGAAATAAACACCAAGGGCGCAACCAAGAAAAGGAGAGAGTTAGGAAAAGTACTTCAGGCAAAAAGCTAAAAAAATAACTCAACTGGAGCTACAGATCCCAGAACAGAGTGTAAGAAAAAATTGATTTCTTTAGTGGGTTTTTTTGTCTGGTTTGGGGGGTGGGGTAGGTGGGTGGGTTGGTTTGGGGTTGTTTTTCTTTTTTTCAGGGCATTTGAGGTGTTTAGTTATCCTTTCAAAACAAAAGAAAAAAGAAGATTTAGAGTAACAGACTAACAATGTAACACTCAAAAGTTTCTTTTTGGAATAGCAAACAATATTTTCCAAGTTTTTTGGGTTTGGTCACTTTTTGCCTTTTTTTTTTTTTTTTCTTTTTTTTTTTTTTAAGACAAGTTCTTAGAAAGCTGGGAGAGTCATTCCCTTCATGTTCCACCACTATAAAATTATGCCGTTTCCATGGTTATGGCCCACACATGGATTCCATTGTTACAGCACTTTTTCAGAAGCTAGAATTAAAGTTTTAAGTTGTTTTTTTTCATCTGAAGTTACAGAACATTCAAGAGGAGTGAAAGGAGCTTGAAGACAATCAATGGAGCCAGCATGGAGGGAGGGAGAGGGAAAAAAATTTCAAGGACAGCTTTTCAGTAAAGAACACACACAAAGTAGTTTGTCGAAAGTTTAACAGATTATAATCTTTGCATATACACTGGACTTCCATAAAAAAAAATAAATTTAGGGCCATTACTAGTTAACATTTGGATGCATGAAAAGACTAACTTACTTAATTGCCTAAAAAATAAAACATTTTCTTGATCCCAGTGGGATCACTGCAAGGCGTTCAAAGTGAGCCTGACAGCAGCTGCAGAAGTTTTGTTCTGTACAGAAATCTGCCCCCAACAAACAAGATGAAATCTATATTTACCCCCCAAAAATGGTGTTTTCTTAATCTAATAGCAACAATATGGATGGAGATAAATTTTGCTGCAGTTAGAGCTTGTCCTCAAAGTGAAGCATAACATCCCTTTACAACAAATGGGCATTTCCACAAGCATATGGTTAGAGCTTTTGTAACCAGAGCTAGAGAGAGTCTGAAAACAGTTCTCCAGTGAGATGTGACAGTTTGGGACCTTAAATGATGTAAGAAATAACAGAACAGAGGACAACATCCAGCGGAAGAGACAAGCTTCCAGTAAATGTACCACTACAGGCACAGGGAAGATTCCTTTCATGTAATCTTGTTGTTCCAGCAAGTCTTACACCTCTTACCAGGGATGCAAATTGCAACACTTCCAATGACTGTACTCTTTGGAGGCACAACGTGCTGCAAAGTGTAATTCTGGTGTGTTGGGTTTGGGGTTTTTTCCCCTCTTTGTTTGGTTTGCAGTTGGGTATTGAGAGTTTTTTTTGAAGAAAAAGTCAAAAATAAAGCTTTCCAAATCCTAGGTCACAAAAGAATGTTGTTTCAAGAAGCATCTACAGTGAGTAAGTTATTTGTCAAAGAACAGAGCAGACACGTGGCAATGAGAATTAACAAGGAGATAACAACAAACACTATTATTTCTACTGTAATTATTTTTAAGCCAAAAAGACACAGAGCCTGAAACACAGGGAAAAGCCTGAAGACACAGGGTGTGAAATAGGAATTTAGGAAATAAAACAAATCAGGAAAGGGCAAGAGAGTCATTATAGCGCTATATATTATGCATTCATCTAAACCAACATAATTTTTCTTGCTATGTCTCAGGACAGTCATATTTCTGTTCAGTCAGATCCCTCCTCCCTCTCCTCCCATGCAAGTCAGATGCACCAGCAGAAATAGAGAAAAATCTTTTCCCCAGCTTCTCCTCTGCTTCTGCCCCCTTTTATACAGTTTTCCAGATGGAAAAGAAATAGAGGACAAATTAAGACAACAAAAAAGATGACAAGTGAGGTGGGGAGGAACCACAGGCAGAAAAAAAACCCCAAAACAACAAAACACACATACACCAGGACAAAGAAACCAAAAGAGATGACTGATGAAAACTAGATTAGGAAGGAAAATACAGGGGGTGGTGAGGGAACAAGACATCAGACAGAGGAATTTCAGTACACGACACGAGACGGGCTTTCTTCTCCTAATTGCTTCTGTCATGTAGCCCTCAGTGAGCGACTCTCAAAAGACGCCGTCGTTCTTGTAAAAGGAAAACCCCCGACACGTCTGTTCTCCGGGAGAACACCATGATCAAACGGGAGACCCGGTGGCTTTGACAGGACACACCACGCGTGCGGCTCCCGCATTCCGTGTGCTGCCACTTCCAGACACGGCCATTCCTCCTCTCGGCAAAGCCAACGAGTCCAAGAGTTTGTTTCTAACACAGCAGCCCAGAGCCCAGCTCATGATTAACACAACCTCATATCCACAGACCACTGCAAAATTCCAGCTCGGGATCATTAAGATTCTATCAGTCCTGAATTGCAATTTAAGATGGTATTTTTCGCCTTAATCTGCTGCTCTATTTAATCAATTTAATGCACAGTAAAAACTTAATTTGACAAAATTGAATGCGTTATTTCTCTCTGCCTCTGGCATGGAACAGATTAAGACCACCAGAAATACTTGCAGAAAGATTTAAGATTCATTACATCTTAGGTGGCAGATAAACATTAGATATGCTATGAAATCCACAGACTCAATACTGTATCTAAGAGCTGTGGGTTTTAAGTCAACACTGCCATTCCCTCTCCCTACACAAGCCAGGACTGTGATTTTTGAAGTAAAAACTCATAAAAACTTATTTCATACAAACATAGAATGGTTTGGGTTGGAAGGGACCTTCAAGATCATCTGGTTCCAACCCCCCTGCCCTGGGCAGGGACACCTCCCACTAGACCAGGTTGCTCCAAACCCCATCCAACCTGGCCTTGAACCCCTCCAGGGATGGGGCAGCCACAGCTTCTCTGGGCAACCTGTTCCAGTGCCTCATCACCCTCACAGGAAAGAATTTCTTCCCGATATCTAGTCTAAATCTCCCCTCTTTCAGTTTAAAACCATTACCCCTCACGTCCTATCGCTTCATACTAACAGGCACCAGGGAGACAGAACAAGGCTAAAGACAGCTTTTTATTTATATACACTTTATATCTCCTGTGTAGGTTCCTGGCCAAAACCAGGCTGGATAAATGCATGGGGCAGAACAGGACGTGTTCTAGGTCCAGGTCCCCACTGTCTCAGATGAAATAACAGTTTGCAACCCTACCCAAAATCAAGTTTGATTTAATCTATTTAGATTATACATAGAAATACCAAAAGAGGTCCAACACAACCATCTGAAGGTGTAAGTTAACATACGTTACAGGAGACACATCTACTCACCAGCCCTGCCCACAGCCCCAGAGCTAGAGGTACCCAAATAGTCCTGGGGCGAGACTGGAGCTGGTTCTCCAGGACCCACCCCTTGTCATCCCAGGGCCAAGGCGATGGCGTGAGGGCACTGTCTGTGCTGCAAAACGAACAATCCTGCCTTCAGGGCTGTCAAACCCATTCTTCTCACAAATAACGAACGAGCCAGTTTTAAGGGCAGCAGTGAGGAAAGGAATCCTGATGGAGTGCTGGTCACAAAACACATCACTTTCTTAGCTAAAAATCACTAAGTGCCTCAGTAACTCTGACTTACCTTGTACTGATAAGTATTTAAGTACTACAGAGCATTGCAGCTCTATTTTAAATTGATTTTAAGTCTATCATACTTCTGTATCTAGACATGAATTTCTAGAAAAAAAAATGCCAATACAAAAATGCATCTACTATTAAAAAAACAGTCTGAAATTTACTATTTCTGCTAATGCTAAGATGTTTCACTTGAAAAGAACACAGACAAATATTCCACTAACAGCTTTTTCCATTTATGCAAAGGGATCATACATTGCATACACTTGTACAACTACATCTTACTTGAACTTGCTTTGTTGCTATAGAAGATGCAATATTAATGGTGAATACAAATACTGCGGATGTATAATGATTCCTTGTCAGCAAGTTTGCTGTAACATGCATTGGCAGAAATACAGAAAAGCATGATGAAAACCTTTAAGAATAAACAGAAAAGGGCCACAACGATCCTCATTATGTAAGTGCATATTTGGGACAGCCCTGTGTAGACTCGACTCAGTGAACAAATATTTTATGCACAAAGATAAAAATTCAAAGACCACAAAGAAACACACAGCAGAAATGAGGCTTTTTGCCTCAGCGATGAGTGCTAGGAGGCAGTAAAACGTAATTCTTTTGTACCACATTATAATCTGTAGGAAACTACAGCAACAATAATAAAGCCTAAACCAAGAAAAAACATTGCTAAGCTTTTTGAATTCTTCACTGATACTGTAGCTTACTTGTTCCCCAACCATTCCATGTGCCTGGAAAACCAACACCAGCTTGCCTCTTTGTTATTTCAAACAAGCATAAGTTATTTGACTATTCTCTAAAAAGCTTTTCCTTTTCTGATCATTCACTGGGCACAGAAGGAGGAGACACCAGCAATAAAAGGCATCCAGTTTTATCTGCTCCTGATCCAACCTGGAGAAAGTCAGATGCTGCCGAAGCCCTCAAGAATAAGAACAAAGAATGAAACTTGGTCACAGCCATTATTTAGAGAACTGACAGTCGTTTCACGCACTTTCAACCTCAGTAACATGAAGAAGGTGAACATTTTTTAATTACACTGTGATCTAGTTTTCAATTTATCATGTCAAGTACCCCAGCACACTAAGTTATTTCAAACACATTGTTAAAATATCTTCTATCTCCAATAACGTGTGGAATGCATATGCAATGATTAGTAAAAAAATTCATCAAAACATAAAACAATACTGAATTCATCAAGATCTCTTCTCCCCAGTCTTCCCTCTCCTAATTGCTGGTGAATGTATCCTACAACTCACCCTCAAGAAAAAAAAAAAATTCATTCTAGTTCAAGCTTGAAGCATAAATGAGAAAGAAAATGGCTTAAGGTCCAAATGAAAAGCCTTATTCAAATTTCCAGCAGTTATTACAGAGAGACTCATTTTCAGTGCAAGCTGTTTCAAGATCTAATCAGGTTCAGAGGGGACTTAAATGCACTAGAAAACGCTGAATTAGTTCTGGCACAGAATCATCCAGCTACTGCATAAGGACGCCGGTATTTCAGGAACTTCTGAACACATTCATCTCTGCTGATATGCAGAAAGAGATCAAATTAGAGAACTCTGGCGTGTACTTATTTCAGCCTCAGCTCTGGTACACTTAATATTTATTTCATCATTCTGCAAATTAAGCATTTGTGACAGTACAAAGGAATTTCGGGCCGCAGACGCTAACAACATGTCACAGAATTGGAGTTGAAATAATTTCTACTTTGCATTTTTCTGCTGCAGCCCCACACAAGAAATGCACAAGTTCTTAGTGACAGAAAGACCAGAGAAAACCAGAGGAAGCTCAAAGAACAGAGTTGGAGGGGACTTTAAAGAACAACTAGTTCCAGGGACATCTTTCACCACATCAAGTTGCTCAAAGCCCCGTCCAGCCTGGCCTTGAGCACGTCCAGGGATGGGGCATCCACAACTTCTCTGGGCAACCTGGGCCAGAGTCTCACCACCCTCACAGTGAAAAATGTCATCCTTGTATCTAATCTAAATCTACCTTCTTTTAGTTTAAAACCATTGCCCCCTGTCCCATCACTAGAGGCCTGGTAAGAAGTCTCTCTCTGCCTTTCTCAAAAGCCCCCCTTCTATATTGAAAGGCCCTAAGAAGATCTCCTTCCTCTTAGAGAGGACATACAAAAAGGCTTATCCCAACAGTGTACAATTAGAGTCTACCACCTAAACCTCATTTAGGTCATCTCAGAGCCGAAAGATTTTAGGTCTTTCCCACATAGACTTTTGTAGGAAAGACATCTTCACATCTGTCTGTAGATATTAGACAACGTCAACGGATTTGGCAGTTACATACAGCTCCAAAATTTACCAGAAATTAAAAAGATACTGTTTGAAAAATCACAAAGTTTTGAGGCCAGGCAGACACCAGTGACTCATCCTGAGGCCTCTTTCCAAAGCAGTAACGTGAATGCAAGAACAGTTAAGTTTTACCTTTCTGACCTGTCCTACACCCAAAGCATCTATTTCTGAAAAGTTTGAAGAAAAATACTATCTTGTTTGGCTTTTTAAGAAGTTAATACTAAGAGAATATTAAGTTCCAACTCTCCCATCATTCTCCCAAACTACAAAATAAGAAACTAAGGACTTCACCTCTATTTAGGTGTCCAAGATTTAGTCTCCACAAGACTTAAATCCCTGTTTTCTTCTCAGCCTCCATACCAAACCCTAAAACTAAACCATTCAAAAAGCAAACATGTTGCTTTTGCAATTGGGGAAAGTCAATACAGTAGTTTTTGTCACAAAATGGTGCCCAATGTGCTCCCTCCCATGCAGATCATTAATGGGACATCTCGTTTCCTTATACGCTGCTGGTTGATAGAGTCAACATACTACACGTGATGCCTTAAGGCCAACAAGGATCTCCCTCCTTATATCAGCTTTGTCAAGGACATCTCAAAGGGGAAAGAGCAAACAAGGAACCCCCACTCCACCCATGGAAGAGTTAAGATCACCTAGCTGTGGGAAGTAACTCTCATCAGCTCAGAAACAAGGCTTCCAGGTAATGCCCTCTACAAAACAGTGTTCCTGGTGGGCTTTTCAAGTTCACATTATGACCAGGACCAGAGACCTGGTGGACCTCCACCCCAACTCTCTTTACAGTCAAGTATGTTATTCAAATGAAAGGCAATCAGTCCTAACATTGATTAAGAACCAAACATGCATCCAAATGAGTAGCATAAAACATTAAAATGATGTAACAGCCATGAAAAAGTACTTTTAAGGACAAAATTACCTCATTTAATAAAACCATCACAGATGATGAAATTTAATCCACATGTATAAATTGTGAGAATAAACTAGGAGAAGTCTATGCCGGGGACATTCATGGACTGGGTTACAGCCCTGATTACTGGCTAAATACTAATATTTGTGACGGAAAGCTCCAGAAAAATTGAGGTCTGACTTTTGGGGAAACCAAGTACTGTAAGACAGACAGTGTGAATGTTAAGAATGTGGAATTTTCAAATATTTTACAGACAAATAACACTACTTTTATATTAAAAAACTTGTTCGCAATAGCTTATGTCTTATTTTGTTCTAGGCTTATTTTCCCTTCATATTTACAAGCACTTCAAAGAGTAACTTGCAGAGCAAACCAAGCTCGTCTCAAGTCTGTGAAATCAGTTAAATACGTGAACCACATGTGTAAAACATACAGTAATTTGTAATTCAGATGCCTTGCTTTCTGAACCACCGCTGTGTGTTCCAGTATGGAGTTGCAGATCAATTAACCACAACTCAGAACTGCCTTGAAGCTTAAAAACCAGCAACGCACAAATCAATATTTAATTTGCATTCAGCGTAGGAGTTAAAAATGTAACAGAAGTTATCTACAAAGTGCGTATTATAAACCACAAAGTAAAATAAATACCAATATGCACTACCAACAGCTTCAATTACATACTATCAATATTTCAACATAAAAGAAGGGGATATTGAAAAAAAATTAAAAAATTTGGGAACAACCACCCCATTTAACCTACAAATGGCATGTATGTGCCATTATTTGCATAATCCAAACCCAACTTTTTTCCACATATTTCTCTTTCTACCGCAGGGAATAAAGTAGGCTTGGAGAGGTTTCCTTGTCCTTGGGCTGCTCACATCCCCAGCAGTTGCTTCCCTCCTTCAAATTTCTGCATTCTTCAGAAATTTGAGATACCGCAGACAAATCAAGGCACGTCCTTGCTTCAAAACACATTTTAGGCAATTTTAACGATACAATAGTAAAAAAATGAAAATGCAAAATTACCAGGATTATCTTGAAAAATTATTTTGAAGGAAGGGGAAAGGAGAAGTTCATGCTGAAATAAAAAAATCATAGTAAACACCACCCAATTCACTCAAATAACATAGAAATTATTTTTTCATGACAAAAATATTTTACAGTTCAGACGCAAATGTAGGGATTAAATATTTTCTTTAAAAATATAAACCAGCTGAGGAATTTGAATGAAGAGGGGATTACATACTCTTGCATTTAAGAACAGATGAGCCTTCTGATTGAATGCAACCCTCTCTCCCCCCTTAGTCCTTCCACGCTTTGCCCACTAAGAATTAGGGGATGCAGAAAAGCCTTATATGCTAAAAGAATAATTAACTCCGTATTTGTGCATTTCAGCTGCTTTTTAAATCCGTGGTGCTCCCCTGAATACGGCCAGCACAGATTTTCTTTGTATGAGGATACTTTCAAGTGAGAGTTTTAGTTAGAAAAGCAAAAAAACGCATGTTCTGACCCATATTTCACACAGTGCTTGTACACAATTAGTGCAGTGATGGTAGAGATTCCATGCAGATTTTTCTGCTGCCATCACTATGGATACAGAGACCATCAGTATATTGAGAATTTAAATTTGCTGTTTTCCTTATGTCACACTTTCTCCTTTCCTGACGGATAGTTGCATTTATGTTAGGTCTCCAAAGCAAAGCATTTCTTAGCAAAAGCAGTATCAAATACATTAATTCCTTGTATTAGTAGCAGGATTCAGTAATTTTTATGTCACTTGAACTCTGGATTTAGTGTAGAGCTCTAACTCTAGTTCTACTTTTTGAAGGAAAAAATGGAACAGTAGCTGCTGGAAGTTTCACACCTTATACATATGTTTACACGCACATACACACATGCCTCCCAAGCAAATCTCCCAGGTAGCTTTGATTTGGCTCCTCTTCAAACCTTATGAACAGGAAACCTCTGAACTGAAGCCCAGACTTCACCACCACCACCAGATGTCTGTCCTATTCTTCATTGAGTACCCACATCTACATAAGATATACTGGAGAAAGTGGACCTTCTAAAATGAAAAAAAAAAAAAAGGTCACCCAAAAAAGTCTCCCCCCAGAAAGATGTAGAGGTCAGTGTTTAAGGACCACCTTCACACTGGGCCATATCTATTTAGGATTTAGCTCAGAGCTAGAAACACAAGGTTCAGGCTGGATACAAATATATCCTGTGCTCAGGAATATTTAAGGTATCAAAGAAGGATTAATACATAGTCCCTAACACCAAGCAAAAAGGAGATGCGTTTTTAATTAACATCCTGTTTTTCAAAACCAAAATTACACAGAGGCTTCTAAGGTAAATTATTTACCATAATAAGAGTCCAACTCAAATTGGTATGTAAAGTGATTTGCAAGAGTCAGCACACATTGAAGGCAGAGAGTACAATCTGAATTGTTCCGCTTAAAATATCTGGGATACAACACGGTTCAGCCTGCCAGAAATATCACTACCAGTAAAACAACACGAAAAGACTGTAAGAAACAGAAGTTAAAACACATCAAGTATTACACTAATAGAAAAAGCCTACCACTCCTTTCACATATCGCTCTTGTAGAGATCATTTAGACTGAAGGAAAAGGATGAAAGGAAGAACTCCCTGATTACAGCCACCCCAATTCCTTTGGAACTTAACACCTACTATGATTCTGCCAAGCTTTTACCGTACTGTCCTGAAAGTTAAACTGATCCTGAAAGGGGGAACTGACAACACAACCACCTGCCTACAATACGTACAAAAATAACCCGCAATGTCAACCTTGGAGTCCCTTTGACAGCCATGACTTTTTAAATGCCCTTTTCCTTTCCACATTCTAAATACTATTTTNTTGACAGCCATGACTTTTTAAATGCCCTTTTCCTTTCCACATTCTAAATACTATTTTACTAAAATAAGAAGTGCCTTTTTTTTTTTTTTTGAATGGGAATCTTGGCTAGTGATTTAAAGCCTGCACCTTCCACAATACAGCTGGGAGCGGACTGTGTTACAATATCCCTTCCACACGTTGTTAAAGGGCAGTATTTCAGCTGTACCTGAACAGCTATTAATAACTTCTGCTCAGCACCAAGGCTCCCTCTTTGTACAGGGGATTATATCTCATTTAATGCATTCATTTATGGGTGCAGTTATAGATTCCTATTGCCTTCTCGTGTCCTCTTCATCCTCCTTAGTAAGGAAACACTGCCCAAGCTGCGCTCGTCCGGGGAACTCAAGTTGCCTGCTTTATTTCTTGCTGCAGAAGGGAAGTACTGATTCACAGCTACCAGTAAAACAAACAAAAGAAATCACATCCCTTCTAACAGTCATCTGCACCCAAGACAGTGCTATGTGTGGATGGTACACAACATAATCAAAAATAAACCACTATCTGTGCCAATTCCTGCTACTGTAAGCTTATTTAATCAATTTCAAGCATGTGAAAACACAGCATTATTTGAAAAACTTAACAGTCTCAAAAGAAATTGCCATCTAAAGAATTACGATACATTAAGAAGACTTACACAACTCAAGGTCCCAAAGAAATAAGGGAATAAGCAAACCAAATTATCTACAAGCATCTAAAGGGGAGTCTGGCCAATTTGAAAGGCTTTATCCTGGCTGTTCACATGTAACTGGTAACGTGTTTCATAAATACATGAGAAGGAAAGAGGTCACATCAAAGATTCCTAACGCTGTATCGCGTGATTTTCCACCAGCTTCACAACTAGGTAAGAATAACCACCCGTGCGTGTACAAAATGAGATTACTGGCAAGGTAGTAACACCACAGAAAGTCTGGAGGTTTTAGTGAAGTGAGCAGGAATTATTGAGACTGAAAGGGAAAAAATAATAAAATTGCGAACAAGGGGTGCCAAACATAACGCAGGCAAGTGAGCTTTTCACTTTCTGCAATGCTGATACGGGTCAGGTCAGAATATCAGGTCCCATTTTGAGCTCAGGACAGTATTTATAAGTTCTGAATTTCCCGAGGAGTGAAATTCCCTGCATCTCAGGCACAGCTAATTAAACCACGTTTCAGGAAGTGCACTCAAGGCTGCTTCTTTCAGAGGAAGTTCTCCATGAACGTCTGCCAGGAAATAAAACCAGATCTTTCCTTTACTACAGCACACACAAACCAACACGGGCAGCCCCTGGGTTGTCACTTACTGGTCTCGCTGCCTATCGAGTTGGCCAATATTCTTTTGCACAGTATTTTATGACTTGTTAGTAAATTTGTATCCACTAATTTTCCTTTTCTTATAAGAACACTCATTATAACCTGGTCTACAACTACAACTCAAGAGGCTACACCAATGCCAAGCACTATCACAAGAGGTAACAGGAAGCCTGGCAAGTCTAACTCAGTTTACAGAACAACATTGAGATTTTCAGGCCTTGAAAAGGTTACCGTCTGGGTTGAGTTTGTCTTTTTGACACTCTCAGAAAATTCTCTTCAAGTTCTCTTTTTACGAGCACTTTGAGGTGCAAGGCTGATGTAGAGTTGATCCACAAAGTGTCTGAAATTTGAACACATTGGAAAAGTAAAAAGTCTACCCCCCAGCAGTGAGATACACGTTATCATTGACTACTCTGTATAAGAATGGTCTGGGTGAATGATTCAGAATAACCTGCTGCTTTTAGAAACCTTCCTAGGCTGGTGTTAAACACATTTGTGTATTTCCTACAGCAAATAACAGGCGGTACAGACCTAAACCCATCAACGAAAATACAGGATCAAAGGACTATTATACATTGACTGTGAACAAGTGAAGTGTTCTCATCGAAACAGAGCTGCAGCAACCTTTACTGCAAATATAACCCTGCGTTCCCAAAAGCTCCACGTCTATTTTTAGAGAAGTGATAAATGCATTAGCGGGATGGAATGGAATAGCTGTAGTGACATGGAGTTTGTTTTGCTTTTTAAACCACTAAAATGGGTTGCATCCACCTTCGTTATGACTATAGGAGTCTACCACCACAATAACTAAAAAAAAAATAACGCATAGACATGCTTGACTTCAGACATAAGAACCACTCTTGCAGATTTGAACATCTCAACGTGGTTGCACAAATTTGTACAGGTATGTGTTTGCAGGGCTGGGATGAAGAAAAAAGAATTAGTTGCCCCAAGACAGAAGAAGAATTTATTTCTGTGAAAAGATCTCCACATTTCCAAACTGAAACAATGCTGACACGTACAGGCTAATGCCCTGGTGCACGGGGGAAAGGTTCATGGATACTTAACCAAGTCAATAATTCAGAAATCTGCAATTTGAAGAGTTGGGAAGGTAGCAGCAGCATTGCATGGCCATTCCTGGCATTATCAGAATGTTCTACTGCAGATCCATTCAAGTCATACTACAAAGGAGTCCTATTTACAGAGTGAAACTTTGTTTTCTGCTTCATGTTTCCCTCGCATTTACCAGAAGGGCTAGAAAGCAAAACAAATAATTCTGTTTTGTATACGGAAGACCTTTGGCAGCTCCAGGGGAAAGACTAAAACCCTAGTTCATTCCTCAGTAACATATTCCAAGATAATCCAAACAGGCCAAGGTTTTATTAAACTCCACCGAGGGATGAGACAATTAAGGAGGATGTCACAAGTACCCAAAATTTATTCCCCCCCAGCCCACTTACTTTCATGTAAAAGCCACCAGTTGCTCTGGGGACAGGCTGAGGAAGAAGAGCTGAACAGAGGCCAGGATATAGTTCAGGAAGGCATTAGGCACCACATGGCAGGGTTTGTGTTCATTATATTCAGGTTCATTGCTTTTAAAACTCCTGCCAATACACAGAGCTCTTCACAGCAAAAACCTTGTCAGAGAGAAGAGCATGTTCTGCTGGTGAACTCACACACACTTGTGAGCCCAACCTGTTTGGAAGAAGTTGAAGTTTACCATCACCTTGGCAGAAAAGTAAATCTTTCTCCAGTGCACCCCAAAAGTCCAGAATAATAAACCAGATTTACAAACCCAGCAAAATTCCCCTTTCAGAAGCCAGGAGGAGCTATAAGCACACAGGTGTTGTTGGCAAGAAGCAACATACACAAATTATCTTGACACTTGAGAACAGAGTGGTTATTCTTCATGGTTATATAAACTATATATATGTAGTTTTTTTAAACTGAAATCTTTTTAAACAAATCTTGTATCAAGAAGAGAAAAGCCCTGTGTGTATTAAAACAAGAATACAAGCATAACATCCAAAATACACAGAAATCACGGATCTTTAAAGATTTCCTTAGGGAAGCACTTCTCACTGTAAGAGATAAAAAGGAACACTAATTTATCAATCTGCCATAAGTGAGTGCTATGCTGCATACAACAAGGCTGCCCATCAAATACTAGTTTAATTTCAACTGAAATAAAACTGTGACATTGGAAAGCATCTGATGTCACTTGCAGCAGGGGTGCAATCGGGAGAACATCCTTTGGAAGCTGGCTGTTAGGTGTAATTGCTAGCACCACCTACTGTCTATGGCTGTTCCACATCTCTGAAAACACACACAAAAACCACCGATAAAATTACATGTACCTACACAACCCCTGCACCAGGGGTTCAGGGGGTAAGTATTCAGCAGATAAAGGCTGGCCTGAGCAGGAAGGCAGAACTATAAAGCTAAACCGAAGTGTCGTTCATAGTCCCTTCATTGACAAAAGTCTTCTGTGTTCACTAATAAATGAATCAGAGTAAATAATCAGCATCAGGAAGAAGACAAAAAGGATACATTATGAGCTGAAGCAATTCACGGATTTCACAGAGTTGGAAGGGACCTCTAGAGATCACCCAGTCCAACTCCCCTGCTAAAGCAAGACTGCCTAGAGAATAAGTGTCATCTATGCATTCAGGGTTTCTGAATGATGTCAGTCGTCATTTGGTCAAGTTTTCTGCCATCACCATGTTTTCCTGTTTCATGGGCACATGCCTTGGTATCTGGGGGTTAAACACGAAACTGCCAAGTACTTTTAGGCGCAATTCAAAACCATGAGAGATCTGCTTTGAGTATTACAACAAAAAATGTCATGTCTGAGCCTGAACCTAAAATTGAAACTTTTTATCCTAAATTCTGTGACTCCATCCAATACAGATACTAATAACATCATAAGAAGAATGGGTAAAGCCAGCACTACCACAGCAAAATGAAGCACAAAAATCCATCCTATAAGAGAAGGGCTTGAAGAGTGCAGTGAAAAGAAAACTTTGTTTTTTGGTACCAAACAAGGCAGTGGTTCTGTGGAACAGAATATGTGACCGTGCAATAAAAAGACTATCATGAAACACACACAAGAGTTACAATAACAATTTATAAAGCATGGGGTAAGCAAGAGAGTCAGTACATTTTTCTGTCGTTTCCACTGGAACTGTCATTTCAGTATTTGCATACATAATGCCAATATCAAAGAGTAAGTAGCACTAATCTCTTCCTCCTACCAAATCCCCCGCCAGAAAAAACACACATACTTCAATGTAAAACTGACAAGTCAGAAGTATTTGCAATTTACATTTAAGATCTTTTGCTGTTTCTTCTTCTTACTCGCCATTATATTTCACAGCCTTGCTATTCACAGGGCTGGTCATCTATAAAGTCTTATCTAGGAAGGTACTGCAAGATATTTACCTAACAAACTAATAAATACTTAGTTGTCATGGTTTTACCAGGATATGACTCACTTCAGCCTTTTACAAACCATGTATGCCAAAGAACAAATGGCTTCAGTTCACAAAACATGTGCTTTTTTGGCTATGACATCACGACAGTCAGAGCTGTTCCTTTTAAAAGGTCAGACAAAATGAAAGGAAGCACAGAAAAAAAACAACTTGAAATCACAGGTCTGATTTGTAGGCCTCTATATAGGATAACTGGAGGGGGGGGGGGGGGGATGCAGACTGTTTTGCTCCCCTCCCCTTGTTTTCTAGATTTGCCACAGAATCACATGGGGTTGGAAGGCACCTCTGGAGATCATCTAGTCCAAACCCCCTGCCAAAGCAGGTCGACCCAGAGCAGGTTGCACAGGAACGTGTCCAGGTAGGTTTGGAATGTCTCCAGAGAAGGAGACTCCACCACTTCTCTGGGCAGCCTCTTCCAGGGCTCTAGCATCCCCAAAGGAAAGAAGGTCCTCCTCATGTTTAGGTGGAGCTTCTTATGTTCAAGTTTGTGCCCGTTTCCTCTTGTCTTATCCCTGGGCACCACTGAAAAAAGACTGGGCCCAACCTCTTGGCACCCACCCTTTGCAGACATTGATCAGATCCGCCCCCCGAGCCCTCTCCAGACTAAAAAGACCCAAGTCCCTCAGCCTTTCCTCATAAGAGAGATGCTCCAGGCCCCTCATCATCTTTGTAGCCCTCTGCTGTACCCTCTCCAGCAGTTTCCTGTTCTTCTGGAATTGGGGAGCCCAGAACTGGACACAGCACTCCAGATGGGGCCCCACCAGGGCAGAGCAGAGGGGGAGGAGAACCTCCCTCTACCTGCTGGTCACACTCTTCTTGATGCACCCCAGAACGCCATTGGCCTTCTTGGCCACAAGGGCACATTGCTGTTAGTTTTCTGCATTCAAAAAATATTTTAAAAATGTCTCAGGTTCTATCTGAATCACAATTCAGATTCAATACGATACATAAGGCAACAAATTTAAGTCTTAATTGATAAAAATATCAGCACTGGTTCTTTTTGGTCAAACTGAAGTACTTCATTTTTTTCCAGTTTAGGTGACAAAACTGAAGACTTCTATTTTTCAAACCACTCAACTTAGTCATTGGAGTAGTGAAAGTAGATGGAATTCCTTTGAGAAAAATAATTATGTATTACAAACACCATTCCTTACAAGAAAAAGGAAGGGATAAATTAGAAAGGAGAAGCAACTAGTCACCATAAACTTGAAAACTGAAGTTTAAGAAAAGCTGACTAATATCCAGACAACTCATGAAGGAAGAAGTTAAGCAAAAAAGCTACTGAAGAATAAAGACATCCACACCTGCAAATTTAGATAGTCAGGAGACATTAAGTGACCCTCTGTTGTTTTCTGAAGGGGAAAATATGGAGAGATCCTGGTGAGGCAATACTCTGAAGTGGAACTGCAAGATAACAGTCTGAAATCCCATTAGGGGCCTATTCCACCTGAAATTCCACCTTTGCTTTGTTCTCAAGTGCACTACAGCCCAGCCAAGAACATTAACGTAATCTAAACCAGGTGATACAGAACTAAATCAAGTTCTCCACATTAGAAAGTTAAATGCAAAGGTGTTCTTGAAGCAGGTAATGAATTTTGCTACCTGCCAAAGCCTAAGAAATAGAAAAAATAACATAACACTGGCTCCCAGACCACCAGCCACAGAGAAAGCTGTAGAAAAAAAGAAAAAGAAACAGGAACACCAAACAAGAAAAAAAGGAGGGAAAGAAAAAGAAAAGATAAAATAAGTTATTCTAGCCACACTCAAACGTAAGACATTTATGTTGGCACCAATAAAAGCAGAAGTCAGAAATACCCAATATTCTGAGGAATAAAAA
>JAHREE010000188.1:6773638-6811012 GCA_033628505.1 Tringa tobata
TAAATCGGTGTATTTGGCTTTGGAGGACTAACTGAGATGGTTGCAGCACATGTAGGAGCGAGTTCATACTTTACAATAACCTCTGAAGAAGAGACCACATTCCTTAACAGTTGTATTATATATCCCCACATTGTCTGCCATTTCAGTTTGATGTAACAAGCACTGGAAAACACAAATATTTCTCTTGGGTTCCTTTATTCCAAAAACAATTGCTGTGATGGAAAGATTGCAGCCAGCTGCAGTTCGGTTTGCACAGAGATTTGTGTTCTTTGTGGCAATCTAACGTTCCTGCAGCGAAGCCACCATTAGCTCTAGAAAAGTGAATTGACAGCAGCTGAATCATCTATAACAGCTTTTCATCAGAATTTGTTCTTGAAAATTTTATTCTTCCCCCAAAAAAGAAAAAAAAAACTGTAACAGTAATTTTTATTGAACCAGTTTTAAAAGTATGACTATTAAGCTTTTTAACAGAATTACTGCATTGAATAAAGGCTGCTTCAGGAACAGCGAGAGGGGAGCATACCAAATTATGGTTTTCTCTTTCTAAAAGAGGCAGACATTTCTTTCCAGTGGATGTCTGTCTCTCTAGAGAGTTATCTGGCTGCTTTGGTGTGCAGGAAGGGAAGGAGCCTTGTAGATCAGTTGTGGATTATTTCTTATTAGTTATTTAGAAACATATTTTTTGCAGATCGCAGTAACTTTGCAAGAGTATTACTTACCAGCATAATACATACACAGGATATTTAACTGTCAAATAGTTTAGAAGTGAGAAGAAGCAGTGTGGTGTTAGGTGCTTTTTTCTGCTATGAACCTCGTGTGGGGTTTAATGGCATTTGGTGGTTTGATGCCTCCAGTTCTGGTCTGTAAAACACGTGCAGTGATTGCGTAGCTGTGGGGAGATACCAGGAGTTACAGCCAGAAGAGGTTCAGAAAAGAGCTTGAAACTGCCCCAATATTGAAGATAAAGTGGGTAAGTCAAGTCAACGGTTTTTCTCTTTCTTCACACAGTTGTTTTCCCAACCCTCTTATCTCATCATAGGAAAAAACCTCCTACGGTTTCAGTGAAGGATCAGATTTGTGCGTAACGGAGAAGCAAAGTTTTCCTTTCTGTTTTGTTTTGATGTTGCAAGATCAGCTCCTGTGTCAGACTTTTTTATTAAAAAATCTGTTGATGTTAAGGTAGTCACAGCCTGAGCTGCTTTCTGTATTGACCGAGCAGGTGCAACAAGTGTAGAGATTTTTCAGGCTCCTGTTAGCTACCCCAGTGCTCTTTTGCTATGATTTCAATCAGTTCAATGCAAACAGAATGTTATAACTATAACTAATAAATATGTAACAAAATATGTAATCAATACGTAGCAAAAAACACCATTAAGGCATTTGAGAGATTTCACACTTAATAAGCAAATTTTTTTCTGTAGAAGTACATATTGGTTGCCCTTTGCTGTAACGAGAGGAGCCCATTTGTCTGAAAACAGAAACTCACAGGTGTCGATGTCAAGAATAGAAATGAAGTCCCTCACTTCTCACCAGGTGCCGAGGAAAAGCTTAATATTTGCAGAGAATATTGTTTTCCTTAAGTAAATTGTATGTAAATATTCTGGGAAACATATGATATTTTGGGAATATTTATCTATTTTGTCATTATTATGATTTAGTAAGGGGAAAAAAAAAAAGCTCCTTGAGCATATCAAGGTATCCCAGTGATAACCCAGAAACTCAGGAGCAGCTGCACAGCCAGCGGTGGGAATGCCTGGGAATGTCTGGGAAGGCCAATAAAGAGCCAGGTGCTGGTGGCAGGGTTTCTTCCAGATGCTGACATCTGGGCTACTTGGCACCTGGACCTCTCCCACCCCTCCTATAGCGAGAGACCACTCATAGGATGCAGTTTTATTTGTTTATCCATGTTCTTGAAAGAGTGTCAGTCTCTGGTAATCACTGTAGTATTTCAGAAGTGAGAGTTCAAGAATGATTAGAGTTTTGTAGTACACTGAAAAGCAATTGTCTTTGCTAAGGATCAGATGATACCAGCTGCCCTAATGTGATATGGTTTGTGCACACATATAATATGCACGTGGTAAACATAAAGATTATATGTAACTAGTGCAGAAAATAGGATTTCTCTGTAGTATTATTACCTCTAAATTAAAACACTACGTTTTAGAGAAGTTTTGAATTTACTGTGTTACACACTAAGTGGATTTCTGAAGAATTCCAAAATTTTTAGGTAGAAAAAAAGAAACAACTTCCTGAAAATCCCTTCAGTACCCAGTTTCCAGTTCCATTTCCAGTTTGCCAAGCCACGCACAGTTTCACTTTGCCGTGTTATAAAGCTGAGACCGACCTAGAGATATTTAAAATTAGTTCTGAGGGTTTTGTTCTGTTAAAGACAAATTGCAGCTCCCTTTTTTTAGCTGTAATACAGTATAACATGCTGGTGTCTTTTAAGCACTAGTGGGTCATGGTGTAAATGAGTACTCTTCTTTCACAAGACTTTATCTTTTAATAAAATTAGTTATTAATTTGACAGTTGTTGCTAAGTTGCTAAGTTTTGATCTTAAAAGCATGTGTTCAGTCTTACAGTTGGATTCATCTCTGTGAGTTGAAAAGTTTCAAAACATTTTAACTTTTAACATATTTAACATTTCTTTTTTTCTAAATATACTTTATTACAAAAAATCTAATTTCAGTGTTTTGTGCACAGAATTCCTATCTTACAGCTTCCTTTAATACTGTACCTGAGAGGTTTAACCACTGCAGTGTTTGAAAGCAGTATTGTTCATGTGGGAAAGATAAAATGTGAAATGTAGATAAAATATTACATGAGGTTTGGCAATAGAGCTTCTGGAATGTCAAATTTATCTGTAACACCCTTTCTCTAGGGCCAGCAAAGAGCTGGAGCAGTTTTATTTACATTTAGAGGAAATGAGGAGAAAGTTTGCAGTTTTTATGTGGATAGACCCAGCCCCTGCACCACTTCAGTCACTCTCTGCCTGGGAAGTACCCCACAGGGAACCAAAATTAAAAAGAACAAATTCAATAGCAGTGGAAGGGTTATTTTTAAGCTACTCTGCTGGACAGTAAAAGTAATACAAATTAGAGACTGATGACCACAATAAATGAGGGCTGGTTTAGAGCCCGTGAGGCTTCTGTTGTCTTTCTCAGGCTGCACCTGTAGCGTCAAGTACTGGAATTACTGGGAAGTCATCTGTGGAATATTTTATGTCCTTAAATACGGACTTGGTGATGGCTTTTTTTAGGTACACAGATCAACAGTCCTTCATTATTTTGCCTTTTCACTCTAAATTAAAGCATTTGTCTCAATTTTCAAGAGATGTACTTAATACATTCATTCATGAGCTAAAATAAACCGAAGTGAGCCCACAGTAAGAGATTACTACAGGGGAATGGCTTCTACTACTGTTCCACCAGCCAAATATTTGCAGTATTGCAATGATTCATCCTTTTTCCTCTCTTGTTCAGCAGAATTTTGGAAGAACAGACTAAGGAAGGAGCTAATGATACTCCTAGTCTGAAAGAAGATCACGTCCTTTTTTGGTGATTAATTTTAGCTGAACCAAATCTTTCGTTGCCGTAATGTGGCCACAGAAGTGAGCAGAACTGTCCATATTCATCCCAGCTGAGGAGTAAGCCCTTTATCTTTCGCTTTCATTCATATTTATTATTTATTTTAAAATAGACGCTACTATTTAACATTTGTTATTATTTCTATGAAAGGAAATACTCGGGCCTGGGAACCTATCCTGTGGCGATGCATGGATTGGGACCATCCTGCAAGGAGCGAGGCTGGGACTGAGAGGAAGCTCCTAAATCCTCATTGTGGTTCCCTGCTCTCACCAACCACCTCGTTGCATGAGCCTGACCCTCAACTGATCAAATTCAACCACAAACCAGTTAACTTCCCAGCCCTACTCAAGGGTGTGTAGTAAACTGGTCACCAGTGAGGAACCTTCTTTTGGTCTCCATCCCAGCTTTGTCCGTGGTGTTATTGGTTTTCCTTTTTCCCCAGGTGGGACCTTAGCTTAAACAGTTCTTTCCCTTCTTTCCTTCTGCTCTGTATCTACAGGCAGCAGCCAGTTCCCTTCTCTCCCTTTAAGATGCCTCCCCCCTCTTAAATAACTTAGTTCCCCGTTCACTTTTGAGTTCTCTCCCTTAGCATCTGCAGTGTGAAAACATTAGTTGTGTCTTGGGGAACCACTCAGATACTTCCCTCTGAAATGAAAACTGCCCGAAGTATGTGGGTTTGTTCACTTCCAAGACCACTCCCAGTGGATCCTACATGCAATTCTATAGGTTTATCTCCCTTTGTCCTATACAGTCCTCCAACACCTTACTAAAAGGCTTCACACCCTCAAAAATAACTCAGGGAAGAGCCCCAAGTAGGTGCCTCAGTCTGCTCTAGAGAGGGTTTAGCCCTGAAAAGCACACACATCATAGAACCATAGAATGGTTTGGGTGGGAATGGACCTTTAAAGATCATCTAGTTCCAACCCCCTGCCATGGGCAGGGACATAGAATCATAGAATGGTTAGAGTTGGAAGGGACCTTAAAGATCATCTAGTTCCAACCCCCCTGCCAAACCCCCCTCCCACTAGAGCAGGTTTCTCAGAGTCCCATCCAGCCTGGCCTTGAAAGGCAGAAAGCCAACTGCATCCTGGGCTGCATCCCCAGCAGGGTGGCCAGGAGGGCGAGGGGGGTGATTCTGCCCCTCTGCTCCGCTCCAGTGAGACCCCACCTGCAGTGCTGCCTCCAGCTCTGGGGCCACCAACACCAGAAGGACATGAACTTGTTAGAGCGAGTCCCGAGGAGGCCACGAAGGTGATCTCTCGCAAAGAGAGAACAAAACCAAACCATGGCTTCCACCCCAGATGGGTAAATATAAACGTGACTCCAGGACGGGGTAAGCGGTATTTCCTCTGTCCTCTGCCAGCGACAGCAGAGAAACCCCATTCTGCTCTGACCCTAGGTGACAGACGAGTCTCCTTGGCAAACCCAACCAAACCGATCCCCCCTTGGAGTCATACAGGGGAATGTATCAAAATAAACAGATCATCAAGTCTTGAAATACTTCAGTGAGTGAAAATGTATTTCCCCATGGCCAAAACTTGATTTTATGTGATCTCAAAGTGCCTTTTTTCTTCATCCTTTCTTACAGACGACCACGAGTAGCTTTGTCTCCCCTGCAGGGACCCCAGCATATTAAAAGGTCACCGCTAGATCAAAATGAACACGTGTTTTAAAAAAGGTATTTCCCTCAGTTCCCAATCATGTCATATTCAAGCTGTGATAAAAAACACCCAGAGTTTACCTACATGTTTTTTGTTTATCATTTATCTTATAAATAATCTTTTCAAACTGAAAAACAGAGTCATTCTTCTCCCATATAGTCACTTGTTCTCGCTAGTTTTAGACTCATTGCAGCAGTACTAGTGCCAAAGCTTGCAAGGAAATATTTAAACACTAATTAACTTCTTAATTCTATGTGTGGGCAGGCCCCTTGTTTCCCCTGGAGCGCAACTGATTTTCGAGATATTTATTTGGGATTTCAGGGTGTTTGCACACTGTGTATGGCTCCCTGTGTATGTGCTGGTATGTGTGTGGGATGCCTCTGGCCGGATTTGCCCGCAGCTGAGCCTGCGCCACATTCCCCTTAGAACAGGCAAGGTTTACAATAGGGAAGTTTTAAAAAAACCCCTCTCTCTCCTATTTTATTTCAGTCGCTGGATAAAAGGCAGGAAATCGCGTGGCTCTTCCATCAAGCTGTGTTTCGGTGGCACAATAAACACATGTAGGTCCTTCTGGCCGTAGGGCGCTGGGGGAGATGAGTTTTCAGCATCTGTCCTACAGAAGTTCCACCTGGAGCCGTCACCCTCTGCAGAGATTTTCCTTTCCGATTTTTCCAATGAACGGATCTGCCCGGTGTTAGTGCTGACACTAATCTGATTTTCTCTGGGAGGTGGTTAAGCACGTGCCTAGAATTTCTATTAGTGGTTACTAAAATTGCCTGTGTTTCCATACTCCCTTCCCATTCAGCTTCCTCTTCCCAAGTCACCTCTGCTGTGGCTCCTAAGGAACGGCTGGAAGAACAATATTGAGACTTTGCACTGAAACTGCATCTAAAATGTACCCAGGCTGATAGATGAGAAACCATCACAGAAAGAACGTTCTCAGTGCAAAATTCAGCCCTCAAAGCATGAAAAAACACTGGCATTAAGAAGAGGTTTTAAAATGGTTTGTTTTGAACAAACCGTGGAAATGGCTGTGAGTCAATAATCCAGTTTTTAATGGAGCCCGACCTATCCTAAAGCTGCCCCGATGGAGCAGGGGTGAGACAAGCCTTGTGCACACCCGTCTGTAGTGGGTTCTTCTCAGCATTGAAGACCAGGGCGCTTCCAGGGGAAGAAACAGGCCACAGCTTTGTAGCTAGAAATCACAGAGAAGCCAGAGCCGTTGATGGGGAATCGCCGGCACTGAACTTCAGGTGTGCTGCTTTTATTCCTTAGTATTTGGGGGACAGACGTAGGCATTTGAGGGGCAAGGAGGCACCTATGCTGGAGTTGGGAGAGATGAGTCCCAACCTTTGGGATCAAACCTTGCTTCCAGCCCCCAGGGAATGCCGAGGTAGCGTTGAAGGACTTGTTGCTTCACGCCTGCCTGACGGGAGACTGGAGGCCCAGATGAAATCAGCCCCAGCTGGTGTTATCTTCTCCACACATTCTCCTCAGAGCAAGAGCGAGGTGCCACATGGACCCTCCCGTTCTTCTGCTGCTGCAGCCTCCAACACGCAGCCTCCTACAAAGCCTTCTGCTCACCCAGATGTTTCAAAGCAGAGACATGTCCTTTTGCAGGGGAGAAAAGACCCATCCGTGACTTTTCCATCAGTTTTCCCTTCGATTTGCTTTCTTCTGTGCGATTTGTCGTAACGCTTCAAAAAGAACTGTGTTTGTATCAGATTTCCGACAATGCCATGGGGAAAGCCGAGCATTAACCTTAAATGTTCCTTCTCCTTGTTACGTTGGACTTAATAGTGCAAAGTTATACTCCCTGTGTGTTGAGAGAGCAGGAAATGACACAGTAAATGTTAGCAGAAGCTGACGTTTAGGCTTTTATTATCTTGATAAACCCATGTAAATCCCATTAAAGCGGAGAGGAGTTATATGTGTATATCAGGGGGAAAAAGAGACCATTTGCTCTCAAGCGCACGTAACTAATTAAAAATTGAAGAGCATATAGTACTTAATTATATTGGACTGCAGGTTAATGCTCCTGAATGAAAGACGCCGGATGAGCTGAAATGCTTATACGGAGCAAGAGGAACTCTGATGCTGTGAATAGTGCCAGTATTCGCTGCTCGGGTCGCTCTGCGGCTGGGGCTGACGGAAACGGGCATATCTCCGGCTGTGACCTTGGCCAGGACCTGCAGGGCAGGAAACAAAGCAGGGAAAGCCGAGAGGACGAGCATTGGCACCTGCCAGCTGGTGTGGCACCCTCTGCTGAACTGATTTCTGGCAGTATTTTACTGGCCAACACAAGCAGCAGGCAATGTCTGAATGTCTGAGAAGATTTCTCACCATCCGCCCGGCACAACCATCAGAGAAGCTGAGGTTTAAGGTTGCTCTTCTGGGGAAGAGTCCAGTCCACTCTAAATGTCCCCTGAAAGCCACCTCCAGAGCAAGATCAGAAATGTGTGCCTGCAGGAAGGGTGTCACCTTCCTATGAGCAAGAAGCCACCAGCCACTGGTGTGGTCCAGACAGGATGCTCATGGGGTTGCTAATCTGGAGTAGGAAACACAAATCCATACCTTCTCCTTCCTACATAATTGTGTTTTATTTCACAGGACTGTCTTAGAGTTGTGTTGGAGTTAACATAACTGTAATTAGCCAGTAACCTTCATTAAAGACACAGCTAATTGAAGCAATAGTGGGATCTACACAGAACAGTTGTCTGTCCCCATCCAAAGGCGTGTACAGGACATGTAGATGGCAAATGGCTTCCATGCAGCTGGAAAAGAAGCCCCAGACTTGGCACAAGGATGATAAGCACAGTCCTGAGGAAAAGGACCATGAAAGGCTCTGGGGAGACCTTCCAGTATCTGAAGGGGGCCTACAAGAAAGCTGGAGAGGGACTTTTTACAAGGGCGTGTAGTGATAGGAACAGCTTCAAAGTGGAATAGGGGAGATTTAGATTAGATATCAGGAAGAAATTTTTCACTCTGAAGGTGGTGAGACCCTGGACCAGGTTGCCCAGAGAAGCTGTAGATGCCCCATCTCTGGAGGGGTTCAAGACTAGGTTGTTCCTGACAACCATTATGTTTTATGGCATGATGAAATTGCTGGGACTAAGTCCATGGGCAGGTGCACAGCCCAACTTTATATTGCAACAGTCAGCTTATTCCCATTTCCTTATAATCCTCTATGGTTTCAGCAGTTCCAGCAACACAAAAAACCCTAACCTTTAAAGTTTCTGTCATGTGATTTACACTCCTATAACCACCGCTGGTTTGAATTTCACATCTATTCTTGAAGTGAAAGTTGAGCTGATCTATTTTTTATGATAAAAGAGCAGCCACCGAATTAATAGCGGGTCAGTATGACATATATTTGAGCGTGGTTTGGCATTTATGTTGAGAATCTCCTGTCGTCCTCGCTGCCGCCCACAAACGCCATAGCAACCACATTGCACAGGGGCGAAGAGACACGCACGGTCCAACGTGCTGCTAAATGAATGCACTTCTTGTTTTGCTATTGTGATGCTGAATTCATTTCAGCTGCAGTCGCTGATTAGGAGAAAGCTCAGTTCCCGCTGAAGAGAAAATAAACAAACAGGTCCAATTTTGCCTTTTTGGAATTTAGTGGTTATGTAGGATTCAGCTGTGTGGGCAATTAGCTAAAAGGAACCTCAAATTATATGTTGCACTTAGAATCATAGAATGGTTTGGGTTGGAAGGGACCTTCAAGACCATCCAGTTCCAACTGCCCTGCCCTGGGCAGGGACACCTCCCACCAGACCAGGTTGCTCCAAGTCCCATCCAGCCTGGCCTTGAACACCTCCAGGGAAGGGGCAGCCACAGCTTCTCTGGGCAACCTGTTCCAGTGTCTCACCACCCTCACAAGAAAGAATTTCTTCCTAATATCTAATCTAAATCTCCCCTCTTCCAATTGATCTGACATGATCTGGGTGGTCCTGCTTTAGCAGGGGAGTTGGACTAGATGATCTCTATGGTCCCTTCCAACTCTAAAAATTCAGTGAAATTCAGTGAAATTCAGTGAAATTTAAAAGCACATAAAGCTTTTAAAAGGGCCATAAGAAAATAGTCTCTACAGCAAGCACAGGGTTCAACCAATAGAAGCAACAATTTGTTGAGAACTGAATGCAGAACAATACTTGTTTATTCAGCAGTGGTTGGATATTTAACTCTTTTGTGCCATTATTTTCATGTGCCATTATTATAATGGCCTGAGTTTCAGCAATATTTTGCAAAGCTCGTGCAAGGCAATAATGGGCTGCAATTAAAAATCTGCAGCTCGCATTGTGATTGCTTGCAAAATACAGGAACCTTGTTTTTAACACATTCTTCTAATGTGTTAAAGACACTTTAAAAGCGTGCTAAAGCATCCAGCTTGCTCTTCATCATGTGCTCTCTTCACAGCTTGCTCTCCCATGAAAAGCTACCTCCAACGGTGTGAGCTTTTCTCAAATACTGCTGCAATCCCACTCTCTTACACCCACTTCCAACTTCCCCGTATCCCTGTATATCACTTCCAGGCATTAATTATTCCACACTCCTTGCAGGGATCATTAGTGGAATACTTCACTCAAGGTCCTGGCTTACATATTGTCCGTAGACAGCTCTAAATCCAAGAACAAATTGTTCCTGTTACGTATTCACCAGTTATTTTTCCCTTCTTTGTGCTTCCAGCCATCTCCCAGTAGAGCTGAAGGAGAAAACCCACACACATCAACAGGGAGGGACCGCTCTCGAGGCAGTGTCTGCAGCCAGACGGAGTCCGCCTGATGTCACCCACGCCTCCTGACCTTTGTCTAACTGTCACGTTTGGCTACTGGCCTTTGAAAGGATGGGCTGAGAGGTCTTCAAGAGGGGCAGGTAGGAGGATGGAAATAAATGCTGCTGCTCAGTAAACGACTGTTATTTTTAATGTCTTCCTTGTGCACAGCATTCCAAATTGTTGCTGCTCTCCAGCCTTTCCGCTTCTCTCTTGCTCAAACTGGTCAATGCATAATCCCTCCTTCATCTGGGGGGCACAGCAGTTTTCTCGCTTGAGTCCACTATCTTTGTCTCTTGCTTTGGCTTCTCTCTTGAGAGATTAGATGAGAGCTTTGAAAGTGCTTGGTCTGAGCCAGGCTCTGCCACCAGATTCAAATCTCTCAAACAATGCAACATTTCTTTGGCACCAGGATCAGAACAGAGACAAAAACCACAGAATGAAAACAGAGCTGGAGGATCCTGGACCCAAATTCTTTGGCCACATTCATACTCAAAAAGGCTCCCAGTCCCTGGCCTGACAAGATGGGACCTGTCAGAGTCTGCTGTAGCTCTTGGTTGGACCAAGCACTTGGATTTCTCTTTGAAAGGTCAGTGTGTTCCTCACCTATCGTGGCAGGACATGGCCAAGGCATCCACCTGGTATGGGAGCTCAGACCAAGCTTGGTGGCATGGGACATTTCTATTTGCTAGACTGAGGAGAACTTCTGATACTGGATTTCTCCCTGGAGGCTCTTGGATCAGCGTCCAGCCACCCCTCAGCTTTCTTTTGACCAGCTAAATAGACCAAGCTCCTTAAATCTCTCCCTGCAGCCATCCTTCTCAGACTCATGTTCATTCTTGTGTCTCTTTCTTGAACTGTCTCCAGCTTTTCAACCTCCCGCTGGCTTTGTGGACATGAGAGCAGGGCACGATGCGGCGGTGGCAGCAGTTTCGGGAGAGGGGGAATATCAGACAACACAATCCTCCTCCTCTCCCTGGGTTTCCTCTCCTTATACGTGTACAGATTGGGTCAGTTCGTGGACAGTTCATTCCTCACAACCCTTTTTGGGTTGTGATTTTCCAGTGTAGAACTGCTGCAGCTGCCACTGGGCAAATTCTTTCTCTGATCTTGTGGCTTAACTTGGTTGTGCTGGTTTTCCTTCATATCACCAATCGCCCATTTGTATCAGTGACCTGTATTCCTTCTTTTTACCATTTTCCCAGCATTTTTCATCTGAAAAAATTGTTGATAATGTTTTAAAGGTGTTTTTGCTTTTTCTAAGTTGTTGATAAAATACAATAGCGGAGAGCCAAGAACCGGTTCCTGTGGGATTTCTCCGAACACACACCCACTCAAAGAAAATTTCTCTGGTTATAATTATATTTGAGACCTGAAGTTTGCCAATTCTTAATCCATTTAATGTGTTTTACAGTGGTTTTGTATTGTTTTAGTTACTTCATCAATATGCTGCACTGCTACATTTCTTACAGAAGCCTAACAGCAATTCCCTTGTCAGCCGAACTCGTAATCTAACGCAAACTTTCCCTGAGCTGCATTAAAAAATATTGGGATAACGGGAGATGCCTGCCCCACTACTCAGCAGCTTTGGGCAGAGAGACCCGTCACAGCATTAAACCACTCAATTTGGGTACCAGGATCAGGGTGGGCACACCAGTACGGCGCTATGTAAATCATTTTTGCCCTCTGCTCTCCCCTGGAGCCGTGCTCTTGGCAAAGAGAGAAGCTGCTGCAGACGGTGCTGGTGTTTCAGGCTCTCTCCTTGGAAGCTGGTGACACGATCCACTGAGCGACGTCCTGGAGGAGAGTCTGTTTTCCCAGGACTGATGCCACCCCTTTGTCACTGGAGACTCCCTTGTTTATAATTCCATAAAGGATTTGCGAGCTGAAGGTGTTTAAAAAAATTTCTGGCGTGTTGGAAGTAACCTCAGCCTTCCGTTGGGCTGCCAACAACGAGCAGCATCTCTCTGGTTTCTCAAGCACTTGGAGGGCAACAGTGGCGGAATGAAATTTTGAGGCAGGATGTTTATCTTCTTCTCCCCAAGTGTTTGGTGTGATTTTTATCAGGGAAGGAGGTTGATCAGACTGTGATTCTTCTTTTCCAGCTCTAGCAGCATCTTACATGACATGCTCCTAATGTATTCGCCCTGCTGGAGGTGAATGCAGAGGGTTTAGGTCATGGTACGTATCTTTAAGTGATATGGTTGGTCCAAATTTAGTCATTTCCTTGGATGCAAAGAGGGTAATTCAAAGAATTGTCCTTTTCAAAGACACCATTTGAATGCAGAGAAGGGACCTGTGGAATATCTGGCTTGTAGGGGGATGGAAATTCATGTACTTGCCTTGGGTCTCATGACTTCTCCAAAAGGTAGACAACCCACAAACTGTATACACACACACAAAATTAAACAATTGTAATCTGGATTTAGATTTGGGAACGAACAGGATGTTAATGAGATAATGTCTGGGCATGATATGGTCTCACTTCTTGGCTTGAGAACGCACAGTAACGTCTTCTACACTGTCTGTTTCAAAGGACAAACTCTAACGATACCTTTTCAGTATTCCATACCTATTCATTTCTATACATTTATGAGGATTCAGTTATTTACAATTTCAGTGTTTCTTAGTGTGCATGAATTCCAAGTTAATGCTTATAAATAACTTAAATATAAAGCTTGAAGGACAATGAGAAAACAGGAAACACTGGAGCAGAGGGAGGTTAACTCTCCAAGGGCAATGCTGTTCCGCTGGAAACTTTATCTGCCGCCTAAAAGGGACTCGTTTGCTGTGAAGCCCAATAACACTTGCAGGTTCAGTTTGATTGCCAAAGAGGGGGTTAGTCAGCGGCAACAGCCAGAACAAAAACCATTAAAAGAACAAAATAGGAAGGCAAGATCTCTGGAACCAGGCTTTAATTCATGCTAATATGCGGGAGAATGCAATTAGGGGAGGCTGTGAATTGCAGGAATGCCTGCCCGACAACACGCAAATCTCATTTCAACGGGGGCAGCCACCCGACGCGAGGCTCTTACTAGATTATCCCAGTTCTTATCATGCAGCCAACTCTTTTGGGGTGGAGTTCATTAATATAAATAAAAGAAAAGGGACGTCAGCTCTGGAAGGACGAGTGGGTGGGTCAGTTATGAGAGGGAGCAGATCCTGCCCCGGTAATACCACCTGTAGCTGCCCGTGCTGTTCGGAGAGTTCGGCCCCGCCGAGAGCAGGAAGCGTGAGGCAGAAATTCTGTCTGAGCTGCATTTTTTCCTCCCTTGATCTGCAGAAGGGATTGAAAAAAAAAAATAAATGTTGCTGCTGCTGCTAATCGTTAATCACTCTGAAAACAAACCTGGCCTTGCGGAACTAACTGTGCAATCAGAGCTCTGGGGAAATTAGGGAGAGGAAGAAAGTATTCGGACAGTTTCTAGATGCTCAGATGTCTCTAATTTGGGGTTTCCCGTATTTCGCTTCTGTGATTATTTTGCAGTCTCAAAAATTGCACTGTTGAGAAGCTTTTCTTTTTGCACAATCTGCGTTTTCATTTGGACAATTACATCCAAATACTTCAATTCGTTATTCACTGCTTACTTCTGACTGTAATGGTGTCCTTCGACTATCCCGTCTATCTGCTGATTCAGTCTACTCCAGATGAGAATGAATGAACCTGGCATTGTGTTACCTATCACAGGAGAAAAGTCCTGCTTATAGAGCCCCCATGCTCACCAGCAGCTCTGAAGCTTCTTGATCATCACTGGGACAGGCAGGGAGCACTGTAGAAAGCAGAAAATCCCAGTATAAACTGGTGAATGCAAATGAAAGGTTGCCAGTTAGATGCTGAAGTTTCTTTCTGGACCGTTAGCTTTTTAGACAAACTTTATACCCTGTGGCTTCTCTCTAAAAATGTCACTTAACTGAGCATGAGGTTCGATTTGCCGATCCCCATCCAAGCTCCTAAAGACGGATGGAAAAACGCCCAGGTGGTCAGTGATGCTGGGAAACGCCCGCGATGCAGCTTGTGTATGGCACGGTCCCCTTTTGGTCCCACACTTGCTGTTAGAGGGAAGGTGGATGCACAGTCAGGGCAGGTGGTTGGAAGTCCTTCCAGACCCATCTTCAGGGCATGCTCCTCACCTCCACTCTCAGTTCCAGGCTCTTTAACTCTCTGAGCTTTTCAGAAAGCGTAAAAGCAAATCCCAGCAGGTGACTTTTCCTGACATACTCTCAGCTAAAACTCCTGAATCATCTTTTTTAAAGTTTCTTTAGCTGTCATTTTATACAGACATTCATCTTTTTAGTTTCTCCTCTAGGTCTTTGCACTGGTGTGGTGTTGCAGGGCTGCTGGTTGGCACAAGGGCATGTGAAGGAAACAGGAACGCTTGTTTGGAGAGGAAATAAAGGTGAACACTCACATGGACCTTGCAAACATGTTGAAACACAATAAAACATAGATGGTTTCAACTTTGGCAGTGAGGGAGTAACGTTATTTAAATGCAGACACTCGAAGACCATCCAAATAATTTCCAGAGAGGAGAAAGATGATCCCTTGGTCTGTTCTGCAGCTTGGACGTGCCTTGAGTCTAGAAGCAAACCCTCCCTTGGCCTTGCCTTTTGGTATCTGGCAGGTGAATGGCTCCCTGCAGTGGGCTGTGTGGGGGATTTTCCCAGCCGAAACTTTGAAGTCGGCCGTTTTGCCCGTTCTGTGATGTGCTGATGTATGTTTATAATTTGTAAAGCACCTCAGGGTGAAAGGCCTTCTGTAAATGCTGGTTTCCATCAAGAAATAACTGAGCCCGTCCTTTAAATGTCAGCTGGCATCGTTCCCAACCCCCACCGCCGCGTTCAACTGTTTATTATTTTTACTACAGCGGCGCCCAAGGATGAAATGAGAGTGGGGGTCCCTTGTGCTAAACTCCATGCAAATATAAATGTCATCTTCTCAATGACAAGGGAGGAAAAGGCTGTGGGAAGGGAAATGTTTCATACGCTGCGCCTGAGACTCTTTCTTTCCCAGCTCAGCAAGGATGGCTGAAGGGCAGAAGGTCTCTGCGTTTTTCCTTCAGACCTAAGCTAAAAGCCACCCTTACAATGAGAACAGCCCCATCCAAGCATCTGCACTCCCCTTTTCACTGATGGGAGCAAAGAGTTGTCCCGGGGGCAGTTCACCCAAGCTAGTTCAGACACCAAACTGAAGATGCGATGAACCGCGTCCTTTGTGAACCTGCTTCTCTCCACTGATTAATAGGGCAAATCATAAAACGAGCCTGGACATAGATACTTAATTGGTGAGTTGAACTTGGCCGTTGCTGGTTGGGATGAGAATCATAGAATCATGGAATGGCTTGGGTTGGAAGGGACCTTAAAGATCATTGAGTTCCAACCCCCAAAGAACCAGGGGAGAGAGAACCCAGGGGAGAGAGACTGGGTGGGGAAACCCCACTAGATCGTTCTGTAGAAATGGAAAGGTCCCTCAAGATACATTTCCTCAACCTTGGGGCTGAGCCACACACCAGTCTCCAAGACCATCCCTTTTTCCTCAGCTTTACAGGAGATAAAGCAACCAAAGAAGATATGAACCCTCCCAGAAAAAAATTGTAGTGTCATGGTGGGAGCGTGTATGTCCAACCAGAGTGGGACCCGTAGAAATGCCAAAGTGAATTAGATGTTGTGTGTCTGACAAGAGACTAGTCAAAGCTGCAACAAACCTCCATTTATCCCCCCAGGAATGTAGCACGTCTTATAGGATGAACAGTATTCATGTTAAAAGCAAACAAAAAAAGGGTCTTCTGTGTGAAATTAATACCAAGTGTTAGTGCCTCGTGCAGCGATTGGGACTGTCTTGGGCTTTCAGGCTGCAGTGCTCTCTGCGTTATTTCCAGAGAAATTAGGATCCTTGGTGAGAGTGCACCTGCTTACAAGCCGTGACGGACCATTCTGGGTTTAATTCAGACGATTTGCTAAAATCCAGCTTCCAGAGCCAGCAGTTTGGGGCTGGAGCTCGTGCATGAGCAGAAGTGTCTGCGCTTTCCCTGCTTCCTGGCTCCTATTGACTCAGAAAGGCTCCGGCAGAGCCTCTCCTCCTTTCAGCGTTTTAATGTGTAATTTTGGCAGGACTCCACCGTACCAGCAGTGTATAAAAATACAGAATAAAACAAACATAATAGAAGGAAATAATTTTGAACAGAACCCTTCCGATGAAAACACTGGGACGGCTTGTTTAAAGACCTCACCTCCAATGCTCTTACCTGTTTCTGCTGCCCGTTCCTTTGGGTCTCACACACCTGCGAACCTCGTCGCTAAGTCAAGACCAATTTCTTTTGAGCTGGGCCCAGGCTCTCAGCAGCTGGTTGGGAAAACTGGAGATAATCCTTCCTGCTTGCACCGAGGTTTGCTTTGGGGAGTCAGTCTCCACAGTCCAAAATGTCCTGGAACCATCTACTCTAGAATAATACCGCGTTGTGATGGTTGGAGGGTGTTCTGTATCTGTGTCAGCATCCGATCATGCTGAGTTTCACAGCTTGATATGAAAGAATTTATTTCCTTTAGGTCTAGGCTTAATAACTGCAGTGAGATTTTAACTCTTTCTGGGCTGGTTGAGGGTCTCTAATATGTTTTGCTCTGCCAAGGGGGAACCACTCCCCACCAGGGAGAAGAATCCCAGTACATGGTGCTGGTTTGAATTGGTCCCATTTTCTTCTCACTCTGGGTATGAAGAGTGTTTTGGGAGACTGAGGAAGTTTTGGTTATTTCAGGAATGGTTCCCTCCTCCTGCTGGAGTAAATACTGCTATGCCTCCTCCCTGGCCTGTTTACCATGTGCCTGCACCAAAAAGCTGCCATCAATAAGGTGGACTTTTGTACCACCGTGTGCGTCTTTCCATCCCTAAACCCCACAGACCTGGCAGTGCTCAGCTTTGTGTCACTGTCACTGCACAGGGTGTGTCGACAGAGACACGCTCACCCTGTTACCCATCAGCTTTCCAACACTAAAATCTGTTGCATCAGTAAGAATTGCCTTCACCTTATTTTCCTGTTGTAAGTAATTTATTCTTTGGACTTTTCTGCTGATATTAAAAACACCCAACACCCAAACGTAAACACACCCTCTGACTCAGTCATGGTGTACTTTAAAAGACACAACCTATAAACATCCTTTCCTGCAAAGGTCCAAACAAAGGCAAAGGGCCTTCCTCCGGGCAGGATGCTCTATGGTTGGCTTTGAACGTCTTCTGCAGATGCTATGGAATCCCCTGCAGCTCTCTTACCTTTACCCTATTTCCATAAATTTGATTTATTATTCCCCAGATGACTGATTAACGATGCTTGATAGCATTCCTCAATTGTCCTGCCTAGTGTAGCAGGGAAGGAGCAGTTGTTTGCCTAAAAGCACCTACCAAAATGCGTGGTTTGTTTCATCCATGGAGGCAGCTCGTGTGCCCAAGCAAATGGTCCAATTATTTCCACTATCAGGGCTTGAAATTCGGTGGCCATATGAACAGTTTCCTCCTTCATTCTTCACGTTTCTGAGAAATCTGGGAAAAGACAGGAATTGCAAATACTTGTTAATTAAAAGACATATGATACAATTGCCAAAATGGAGTGAGAGGAGGCTGACTTATATGACTGGAGAGTTAAAACTGCTGACTACGACCTGTGTATGAACAGGAGTGTGTGCCCGAGAGAAAAGGCTGAGTGGGAAGGGGACTGTGACCCATTTAACTGTTAAATGCAGAGATATTAAAGCTCTAACTAAGGAAGTGAGGGGGTGTAGTGGGGGGTGAGTGTGCGTGTGCCTGTAAAGGGGATTACAGACCATGGCTTTGCGTTAAGAGGTGAGTTGCTCCTGGAGCTTTTATCTGTAATAAATGGAAAGAAATGCCGGGTAATGGGAGATTTCAATCATCAAGATGTATGCTGGAAGTCTCATATAACCAGAAATAAATCTCTTTGAAGTTTCTCAAATGATGTGTGATCATTTTCTAGCCCAGCAGATATTACACCCAACACGAGATAACAGTATTTCAGATTTCATTCTGACAGATCGGTCCGTGCGTTGGAAGCTGACGGTATCTTAGGAACATATGGCTGGGACTCCGCTTCAATAGAGGCAGAGGACGGACCGACGCGGTAATGAATAGATTGGGTAGTTCAAAAGGGATCATTTCCCAGCACCGAAGCAGAATATGAAAGAATAGAAGTTGGGCTTTCTATAAGAGGATTTCACCAGCTGACCAACCACCTCCATTTCACACTGATGTGAGAGGGCAATTTTGATTAAAAGCCCATCCTGCTAAAAAGGGAGAACGTCCCACAGTATGAGATAAATGACTTAAGCCTATTGGGAAAAATAAAATCTACCTTAAAGCGGACAGATGCCAAGTTAGACGTGCCAGTGACAGGATGGAGGGCAGTGCAGGGGTGAGCTTTCACCACTGGTGGCTGAAATGCTGCATCCAGTTTGCATGTTCACATTTAGAAACCGTTGAAGACCGGGCTGAGCTGGAGTTGGTGGGAGGGAGAAGCTAGAGACAGCCTGAGGCCCAACGAAAATGCTTCGTAGCCAGATTTAGGAGTGCCGTCTGTTCAGTTTATCCAAAAGAAGACCAAGGAATGACTTGGTGTCTGGGCTTATGTACTTTGTGGGGGACACACCACGGAACTGGAGACTCCTTAATCTGGGGCAGAAACCCATGAGAGCATCCAGCGCTGGGAGGTTCAAACTGGACAAACTGAAATGAGAATTAAGAGTTTCATTGAACACATGTCCTGGGTTCAGTTGGGATAGACTTAACTTTCTTCCTAGTTGCTGCTGTATTTTGGATTTAGGATGAGAATAATGTTGATAACACAGATTGTTTTAGTTGTTGCTAAGCGATGTTTATATTAAGTCAAGGACTTCAGCTTCACAGAGAAACTGAGAGGGAGCACAGACAGGACAAGCTGGCCAAAGGAATATTCCATACCATAGACATCATGCTCAATAAAGAAATATAAATAAATATAAATGGGGCTGGCTGGGGGACAGGAATCCACAATCGCTGCTGGGATGGGCTGGGCAATCGATCATCGGACAGTGAATAACTGTATTGCATCACTTTTTTGGTATATTATTTCACTATTATTATTTTTTAATATTTTTTTCTCTTCCATTGCTGTTCTATTAAACTGTCTTTATCTCAACCCACAAGGTTTTTTTTTCTTTTCCTCCCTCATCTCCCCATCCCACTGCCTATGGGTGGGGAAGTGAGCGAAGGGCTGTGTGGTCCTACCTGCTGACTGGGGTTAAACCACGACAACACAGACAGACGATAACTGGCCAGTGATGGTCTCTCCATCTCTTGGTGGCTTTGGATCAAGATCCAGCCCCTTCTGCACAGTGTGGTGAATTAAAGAGCAGGTTCCTGGGCTGAGAACAGGGCTAGAGGAGGAGACTGTGCTGCAGGGAAATGAAGCTGGTGGTTCTTCCTGCCTTGAACAAAACTGTGAATCTGTGAGAAGCTGGTAAGGACACTGGTGGGATTTTATTACACAAAGTCTATTCAGCGTTCCGTGCAGCTTTCTGGAATGACGCAGCATTGTCTTTCACAGGCAGCAGACTCGGCAGGGAGCCGGGAGAGGCTGGTTCCAGCAAGATACGCTTGGAGAACGTTATTCAAAAGGCTTTCTGCTTTTCTGTAGCGCCTCACGGTCTATCAAAACCTGGGTTGGAGCCAGTAGATGGGAATTTTGGGTCCTGGAGTTCTGTCATTCTACCAGAGAAAGAGAAAAGATGTAATGAGGATGTTGGAGCATTGCTTTGGTTCCTGTTGTTTCCTGATTGCTGTTTTCTAGATAGATGGGGACCACATGTCGACCGGCCCTGACAAATGTGTGGTCCTTGCATTCCGGCTCTGCCTGGAGAGCACACAAGCATCCTGGCAGGAAGTTAAAAAATGGCCAGTTCTGCCAAATTGCCCAGTATACATTTGTATACAATTGGCTGCCCCAGACACCTGATGACAGAGCGGAGCATGTTTAGATTTACCCCAACACACAGCATGAAGCAGGAGGAAATGTCTTGTTCTCCGTGGGGACATAAGCTGAAGAAGGTACTTGCCGAATGAGTGACGGGGGAGGAAGACAGGAGGAGAAGGCTGGGAGAATGGGACAAAATAAGTTCAAAATCAGAAATACTGGGAAACGGCAAAATATTGTGGAAAAGGCTGGAGGTTTTACACGGAGTTGACTTTAACTATGCCACTACATCCCCTTCAGGGGACCCATATCTTTGTCTCAGCTCTGCTGAATGGCAACAGGCAACTCAGTGCCTTCCCCTGTCCCCACTGCCCTGGCTGTAAAACAGTCCTTTACAGAGCATGTTGGCACCTCCTGTGGAGAACAGCTTTTTAAGTGTTATGTTTATATTATTGTTATGATTATATTATTAGAATGACACATTGATGGACTCTGGAAAAGGAGCAGGAGTGATGTCTAAACTGGCCTGAAATTCAGTCAACAGCTTGTAGCATCTCTTCTGAGTACTTACTACTGTGTCTTCTGTCTTCAGAATCATGAAGGAAATCAAAGAGAGGAACCTGTGAAGGTTTTGCAAGTGGTCAGATGAATTTATTTCTTAGGAATTCCCAAGTAACCAAAGTTTTCTTATCTTTTTTTTCCCCAAAATTGCAGCTCTTTTCTTGATCTCACATATAATACTGAATAACCTGTCTCCTATTACACTGCTTTCCTGGGGAAAGAAGGGATAAAAAGACATTTAGGATCTGTCTGGCATTTCAGAAGGACCATTTCCAAGTGGGTCGATAGGTCTATTTCAGCAGAAAACTAGAAGAAAGAGCCTTGATCTTGCTGAAACTCATCCATCTGTACAGCTCCATTTCTACAGGTGCAGAAATCAGACCTGCAGAAAGACCTCGTGTGCTCACAGATCCCTCAGGGCCGTTGTGCACAAGAGCCACCGTGGTCAGGGGTAGTGAAATATTTGTTACAACCCATTCTGCAGCTGCCTTGGGTTTGACAGAGAGAACAGCCACAGAAGACTGAGAACACCATAAAGCATGGAAATACCTTGCACAAAAAGCTCATCTATGACCACATGAATGAGTCCATTTGATCTGCCAAACATATCCAAAATCACTTATTCTGGCCTAACACCACTTGTTATATTTCTAACGCGGGAAGGGCATGGCTGCTCTTTGTACTGAGTATTACGAAAGTCAAAAGAGAAAGGGAAAGAAAAAAACCTTTCAGCTCCCCAGAGCTAATCAGGTATTCACCTTGAACGAGTACTAATGAAACCAGCACCACATCAAAGGGGAAGCTGGCTCCAGCCGAGAAGGTTATTAAAAAATTAAATAGTACCAGACGGCCCCCAACCAGCGTAAGTGACTGCATTTTACATTCCGTTTTGTAAAGAGAAATGAAGCTCTGTGCTTGCCCTCTCAGGTGCCGCCTGCTTTGGGGCTACCGAAAAGAGCCACTGGGAAGCCATCCTTGAAGGTAAGGGTGATTTTTTTGCTCAATGATTCCATATTTCTCTTCCACTCTTCACACAGTTGAGTTACCAGAATGTACTAACATGGGGCAAACCCACCAGGCACTGAGTTGCTTCTTGACGTAACGGCAAGAGTTAACTCCTTTCTGTCACCAGAGTAAAAATACGTTAAATATTCTGAATTAGGAAAAGAACCAAAATATCCCACTTGCAAACCTAGTGGAAGAAAAATAAACACGGTTTTGTGGTAGCAATTGACTGGGAATGGGATACGTATAGTTTGGCCTCCAGCTGTATCTAAGTGTAAGAGGAGAGGAGGGAGTCCTGAGCTGGGATGGGTCCCCTCCTGCAGTTGTAGGTGGCTTCTGCTGCCACACAATGGATATTTATATCAAACAGTGCTGCAGGTGAGGAGCCCAATCCACCTCTTTGCCAGGGACAAAGACATGGGCATCTCCATATCCCTCCCAGCCGGAACTGCAGGATGATGCTCCAGAGATGCTCTTTTTAATGACAAGCCCACTGAGATTTCTTGGTGTATTGGCATGAAGGAGTCTGGGGAATTTTCCACCAGACTTCAATAGCATAAAAGCAAACCTGCATGCTTGCACACATGGAAACTGGGGTAAAAATCATCTTGTATTAAAATCCTTATTTTTTCTGCCACTTTGGACTTCTGTTATCTGACGTGACTCCCTTTGAATGCAGACTGAAAGCATCCAGGATTTTATCTACAAATAGTGGCATAACCACCCACACGTAAAGTGACACTTAATGTAGGCCCATTCCTTTAGCCAAAAACTCCTCTGTAGGTCATAAACATCTGGATTTCAGAGCAAGCTGATGTCAAATGAATCCACAAGAATCTGCTGCAGTGCACAGCTGAACCACGGGATTTTACAAAATGACAGAAATGAAGTAGCCAAATATCTCTCAACTCCTAAACAAACCCTCTTACGTTGCTGTTTTAAAGGCATAAATTGATTGTAAAAGAATATGCATAGGGAAGTGAAAATACTGTATATTTTATCTCAACAAACACAACAACTCAAAAGCAAAAAGGCAAACCCGTGAATAAGCTGCCATTGGGGAAGATGCGTGTTGCCACATGAGTTTAAAATGACAAGTTTACCAATAACAGGTTTTAGACCTGGAAATGTCCTTGGCAAACCTTCAGGCAAGGCTACACCGTAATCTTAAGGCTGCTCATAGTGTTCGGGTGTCAACAGCCAGACACCAAGTGGTGCAAGTGTGAAGGCAATTTTTCTTGCAAGGGCTGGACACATGTAAAAGGGGGGCAAAAAGAACATGGTAGGAAAAAGTCCAGAGGAGGCCACGAAGACAATCAAAGGGCTGGAGCACCTCTCCTATGAAAACAGGCTGAAAGAGTTGGGTTGTTCAGCCTGGAGAAGAAAAGGCTCTGAGGGGACCTTATAGCCACTTCCAGTACCTAAAGGGGCAACAGGAGAGATGGGGAGGGACTCTTTATCAGGGAGTGGAATGATAGGATGAGGCATATCAGTTTTAAACTGAAAGAAGGGAGATTTAGATGAGATATTAGGAAGAAATTCTTTCCTGTGGGAGTGGTGAGACACTGGAACAGGTTGCCCAGAGAAGCTGTAGATGTCCCATCCCTGGAGCAAGGCCAGGCTGGATGGGGCTTTGAGCAACCTGGTCTGGTGGGGGGTTGGACTAGATGACGTTTAAAGGTCCCTTCCAACCCAAACCATTCTGTGATTTAATGCTCAGAGCAAACTAGGTCTGCAAGTCAGAGTCCCACCATGTCACTTGTACAGTAAGAATAAAAAGAGAAGATGCTCTATAATGAACTCAAACTTATGTCCAAGGGAAAGTGTCTCTGTTGGCTTTGCAAGCACCCGTCACCGCTGAAAGCGTGATGGGAAAGCACATGGGATGGGAAGCTGTGGTCAGAGCGAATCAGCCTTAGGTGACAGGGTTTGTGGAAGGGAAACTTCACACGTACAAGTTACAAGGCAGAAGGAGATGTCTCTGCTTGCAGTGGCTGGTTTTGGGGTTTTGCTCACTACTATTCTATAAAAATCTCTGCAGCTGGAAAGTGCAGGCAGAAAGGCTCCAGAGCAGCTAGAGGAGGCAGCAGGAAAGCACAAAGCACTGCCTCTGGGACAGAGAAGACAACATTTCTAACAAAAAAAATGCATTTTGGCAGGGAGTGGCAGGGAGGGAATAAAACCAGAGAGAGCAAAGATAGTCCTTGCCAGGGAAAATAGCGGTTTCACTACAGAAATACACTGGATCATGCCAATTTTACCTGGCTCTGTCATCGATTTCTCTAACATCCTGAGTTTTGAATAACCACGTGTTTGGTATGAGCTGAGCATTAGTTCATTTCAGTCTCTCCACAGGTTACGTGGTTCGCTAGTTTTCCCCAGTCCGGCTGTGGTGAACATACCCTGATGCCCTGACTGGGGAAAAAAACAGGTCAATGTACTTCATAATATTTAATGTATTTATCCACTCAGTACGCAGTGAGGAGAGAAAGGGGTTTTCCATGTTACAGAGGGGCATGGAGTCCAAAGGGAAAAAAAAAAAAGAGAAGTATTATTTTATAGCACTGTACAGAGCAGCATGCAAAATATATATTTCTGTATTTCTTTATGCGTGTTTTCCTAAATGGATGGAGAGGGATAAGAAAATGTTGTTAAAAAAACTCCCCACAGCCAAGAAGTCTAAAATTGTGGCTTAAAAATGACTGCAAGCTGAGAAAATTACCCTTTGAAGTAGAAGAGTCAGATCAGAGCAATGGAGGGAGCTGCTTGGCCCAGGATTGGCATGGACCTCGGTGGAGACAGCCTCTCTGCAGCAGGGACTGAACCCCAAAGCTCTAAGAGCACTGTGAAGCCCATCTTGTATCTCCTTCACCTCCTGGGCTTGACGAAGCAGCTCCCACAGGCTGTGGGGAGCCTCACCCAGGAAACTGGGACCGGCACAACCCGTCTTCCTGACCTTACCGGAGGTTAAGGAAGGAGCCCTGACCTCGAGCATCCTTTCTCCAGCTGTGTGACCCGCCTTTGTTTGAGACATTTATTGTTCAAGTCCTGGAGAAGAACAGGCTTTTCGCCGGGAGCAGATTTGCAAGGAGAAAATTGCCACACAGGCGAAAACTGTCCTCCTGTCCTGTTTCCAATAGAACCGCATTTTTTTTTTTGACTGCCTGGTTTCAATAAAAAGTCCAGAAAGAAAGAATTGAAGGGGGCATTGCTTTTCATGCAGTGCCAGCAAATAATTGCAAAAAGTTGCTTGTTTTTAAAGAATCGCATGACTAGGGACAACGCAGGGTGCTGGGGGCTGCAGAGACATGCCAGATTCTGCCCCAATTCCCAGCTGAATCCTTCTTCTTACTCTTCTCCTTGAAAACATCTGGCCTGGCCATTTATATCTTCATATTCTAAAGCTTCTCCTGATGCTGGCTATAGCAAGGACACAGCGAGCGGAAGCATTAGATGCACCTCAGCTGCTTGATGGGAGTGTTGGGTCACAACAGTATCGGTATTTTTTTATGAAGATATCGATCCTGGCACTTGCCAGCTGGCAGGCAGGCGGTGGGGCTGGTGCCATTTCCCTTTTGGCTACCACAAGGTGACGGCGTGGTCGGGGTGGAATCGCACCAGCAACTCCACATCTTCCGCTTCGAGTTTCGCTGCAGTTGGGCACGCTCTGTCTCTTCGAATAGCCTCAAAATAACCCCGAGACAAAACACTGCCAGAACATTATAGAAGGTCTTGTAGAATTTATGACTGTAAAAACGCCAAGCATACAGATCTATGCTATATATAAATCACCGTGGTTTTTTTTTTTTCTCATCAGTCACCCTTTCCTCCAGTGAGTGCTGGTTGCTTTGTATTTAACTGCTGTATCTGTACAAAGTTAAAGCAATTCTGGGTTTTACAGGGTCCCACATGTGTTTGTTGGGGGGTCAAAGAGCTTAGACTCCATGATACAGAGTTTTTTGCATTTCAAATGCCACTCTTATTTGGAGCTTTTAACCCAGACTTTATTAATGTGCTGACACCAGAAGCATTGGTGGGGAGATGTTTTGCCTCTGTTGGGGAGCCAGGAGGCTCCTTTGGTAGATGCACAGTCCCTGATGGCTCCCTTTGAGGCTCAGCAGGTTCCACCAACACAGGCAGTGGTGGGACAAGCCAGGATGCTGTACCCCGCATCCCCTGGTATGTCCTGCAGGATGCTCTTCCTCTGTATAAACACAGGAGGAGACTTTGGAGGAAATTTCCATCAAATTTCTCTGTTTCATCCTGAAGTGGCTCTTTTTTTGTGTTGTTCTGCCAGTTTGCTACAGAGGCATGGATGGGGAATGTCCCTCAGAGTGCTCTTCTGCATTATAAGCATGGGACAATACAGTTTGTTTTCTGTGGAGTCAGTTGGGTGGCTCCTGAGGGCAGTGACAGGAGAGGCTAGAAATGCTACAGGCATTTGCCCCAGTTTGGGGCCAGATGGGGTAATGGAACCCCCCCAGTACCAGTGTGGCTCTTGTCCCTCTGAGTTCAAAAAGGCAGGGCAGAAAGCCCTGGAAAAACTTTGCAGAAGCAGAAGAACAGAGAGATTACTGCTGGGGCCCTGCAAAACCACTGCTCCCACTTGGTGGGTAATTGCAACAAAACACACCAAAGTCAGTTTTTTGAGAAATATATAGCCATAGGTGCCGCTTGGTATTTTAACTCCCTTGGCTCATGGTTTTGCACCCTCCAGAGCCCATCTTGAACCACTGTATAAAACATCCCCCCTCTTTAGAGTGCTGAACAGCAGGAGGAATCATAGAATCGTCTAGGTTAGAAGGGACCTTACAGATCATCTAGTCCAACCATCAACCTAACTCTGACAAAAAAAAAAAAAAGCAATAAAAATCACTAAACCATATTCCTAAGGACCATGTCAACCTGTCTTTGGGTTGACACAGACTCCTGTTGTGTACCCTGGACCACAGATAAATAGAGATGATAATAATAGTGATAAATAGCGATAACAATAGTATAACAATAGTGATAAATAGTGCCACGGGTAGGTGGTAACAGGCAGCAGAAGATAACTATGTGGCCTTTCTCAGTCCACGTAGAGCTATGTGGAGAGCCTCAGAAGCAGCATTTCTTCATACTCTGTTAACAAAGTGCAGCCTCAGGATGTTTTTTAACCTCTCTGGTGATGAAGAGGGGGGCAGAGCGTGGGAGCTCTGTGGGCGAAATAGTCAGGATGGCAAATTGTTGAACTTCTCAGAGGCAATCATAAGCCTTAGGGATGGTGAGGCTCTTAGAGGAAGAGAAGAACAAGATGCATGAGGGAGGTTGCGATCGGCTGGACCTCATCCTGCTGGGCTCCCGAAAATTCTGACTTTAGGGAATAGCGTGGGAAGGTGTCCTGCCGTAATGGGAGAAATAAGACAGCTCTGCTTTGAAATGTCTGGGCAAAGATTAAATGCTATTTGCTGGGGAAAAAAATAATATATAAGAATGCTGTGATACTGTGCCAACAGGCCATCATAGCTCTTCATGTTAAGATTAATTCTCCCCTCTGTAAGCGGCACGGGGCCCTGCGCCTGCCAATTAACAAGTTTGGGGAATGCGTCTGGCGCTGCCTCTCTCTCCCCTCCTGCAGCAACGCAGGCGCTTGCTGAGCCGCTGCCTCTGGTTGGGCTGGATCATGTTCTTCTCTTCAAGAGGCCGAGAACTCATCACTCCAAAATATTTTTTTTTGAACATGATTTTATTAGTTCAAAGCAAGCGATGCTTGTTTTAATTAATGAATATGTTTCTCTTTTCTCGCTTCTTGGCTTACTGCCCGGTACTGCATTTTCCTGCCTCCAGAATAAAATGTTTCATTCAAAACAGAATCCTCTTTGTCCCTGTGTGTGGCCGCTGCTTGGAGAGGTGAGGGAGCTGGGGAGGCAGAAGTGGGTTTGATTTTGGGGGTGGAGGACGAGGGAGGGAGGAATGGTCAGGATTTCAGAAGAACTGCAAAGACAAGGCAAGTTGTGTAGCGCTCGTTGCACTTAACTCTTCCAATTTTCCAAGAGCCATGGTAAATCCTATATTTGCAAATCCTCACCTTTAGCAGCTTTCAGATATTCTTACAGCCACTGGTGTGAATAGCAGAAGAAATTGGCAGGTGTATAACCCTAACCAAATGGCTACGTACCTGCGGAGCTTGTTGCAAAATTTATGAGCAATGATGTGGCACATTTAACTTGCGTTTGTTGATCGCTATCCCCCAGCATCAGCTGCTTTCCACAGCTCTGCCTTAGCTTAGCACTCCTCAGTATTGGGCTAAATTCCAAATAAAGCAGGGGAATCAGCTGGCATTCATTTGATGTGTTACTTTTTTTTTTTGCCTCCACACTTAATTGAGCATTCCACTTCGAATAATCCTCAGCGTTAGATTAAATCTCTATTGATCTCATTTTAATGAGCTCACCACTGTGACCAACAGCCCTTTCTCCCATAGCAGATGGAGCTGTGGCCATCTGAAAGTGCGGCAGAAATACTTTGTTTCGGAGCCCTGACACCTTCTCGTCCGTACAGATGTTCTTGGCACCCCATTACCCACAAGTCTGTGAACCAAAATCCAGCAGATACGTCCCGTTCTTTGCACCGTGCCTTTGTGAGGTTGCTCTTGCTGTGAATTTCTGTTTAAACCACTGCCAATAACTTCCAGCTTAGACGTTTCATTTCTGAGCAGGCAACGTCCATGTCCACCAGTAGGAAGACAGGTAGCCGAAGGCTGTATGTGAGCTCTCTCCTGTGCTGCGGGGAAAGCAGCCGTGCTGGAGTGCTCGCAGCTCCCAACTGCTGAAGGGGATATATTACAAATTCAGGTCTGGGGCAAATCAATTTTGTGAGCTACAGGATTGATTCCACTCTCGCATTTCACCTTCAGACACCTGCATTTAAATTTCCACTTGAGATTAAATTATAAAACGAAGGAAATCTCCCTTTCCTTCCTTACAAGGAAAAAAAAAGTGATTAATGAGGGTTTAAATCCTAATGACAAACAAATCCTCATGACCCAGCACTTCTGATGTCACATAATTTGCTGCACCGTAGCATTTTGTGGGCTTCATGGACCAAAAGATCTTTAGGGTCAGCTCATCACACCTTCTACCTAACAAAGGTCATAGGCATTTTCTAGGTGATTTTTGCATACAGTCTAACAGCTTGTACTTTGACTGACCAGTTTAACTCTTTTTGAAAGACCTTGATGAAAAGATAACAGCATGGGGGGGCCCTGGAAGGGGTGCAGGGAGCACTATGGAAGAGACAAGCAGTTTAATTGGAATCTCATTCCACATGGTTAAGAGCTTGTTATCATCAAAACAGCTTGTATCATCAAAGATGTCATACACGAGATAATATTTTAAAGCTGTATGCCCAGTTCTGGTGGTTGTGTGGGTACCTGACAAGTGGCATTGCCTAAACACAGTTGAGATGCAGCCACCAAGGCAGGGATGTTGGCTTCCTTTTTGGCACAAAGTTTGCAATGTGGATTTGCAGACGCTGCCCATCATAATTTTCAAGTTTGGTTGTTGCTTGGTCGCTTTTTTCTTCCTTATCTACAAGAGACAATATGTCTTGCATCAGCAGATTGTGATTAATAGTCATGATGTGTAATGACATTAATTAGCAATAGCTATTGCTAATGATTAATAACAGCAGCTAAGCGAAACCCTGGCTGCAGTGATTTATTTCAGTACTTTCATTGCGCTGTGCATCTGGCAATATTGTGATGCTGCAATGTCTTCAGGGAGGAATGTCTGTGTGAAGCAAAGAGCTGAGAAATGCTTTGAGTCAAGCAGGTGTGTGGACTTGTCCCTCCTTACTGCCACACACAATGACCTGCTGGGAAATTCGGTTGCTTCAGTGGGATGGAAGGTGGGAGCTCATCATGAAGCCATGTGGCTTCAGCACAGGACCCCTATGGACCATGAGCTCTAAAAGGCTTTGGGGAGAAGGCTGTAATTACTCATGTTGAAATGAGATGTGGGATCCCCTCTTGTGAGGTGTCACAGGGTTTGTAACACACAGAGACTCTGTCTGGAGTGTAGGAGCTTTTGTCCTGGTGCTTAATCACTGTGTGTCCACCTGGAGGGGAACTGCTCTTTCCTTCCACAGGACACTGAGGTCTTGCTTCAGAAATGATCAACCGAAGCCGTGTTTAGTTTACCAATGAATTCATATAATCATAGAATGGTTAGAGTTGGAAGGGACCTTAAAGATCATCCAGTTCCAACCCCCTCCAACATGTAAGTTCCATGGGTTTTAAATAGCTCCTTCACAAAGAAACACTGTTTTAATGTTTTTAACATGTTTTGACATTGGATGGGAGACGAGCCAGAAGCACACAGCAATAATCTCCAACCTTGCTAGGAAGGACCTGAAACAAATTCCAGCTCTGAACAACCCTGCGCTTCGGTAAAACTCCATCTGAAATTGGAAATGAGAATTTGCAGCACGGGCAAATAATTGTTGTTCATTACCCAGCTGAAAGGAACGGGAAGGGCCTCTCTTTAGCATGGCCTTAGTGCCGGTTCCATCTTCTGGGAGAACTGAACTTGCATTTAGATTAAAGTACAATTATTCCCTTTCCCTCCTGCTTCCTATTAATTATATGCAATTTACTCTGAAAAGATCTGTTACTGTGCTAATCTTAGCAATCACCATACTGCAGCAAAAACACTGCACAACACTCTACGTCTGTAAATGCTTCCAGAGATGAAATTTCAAATTAAAAAAGCAGCAACAAAAATATCCTGCACTATCCCGCACTACTTTTACAATTTCAAATTAAAAAGCAGCAACAAAAATATCCTGCACTACTTTTACAATTTCCTTCTGTGGAACAAAGGTTTCTAAGAGAAACATTTTCCTTTCCTTATTTATAGTAACTTCTCCTACCGCTGCAGTTGTTCTTGTGGTCTTATTCTTTCTAATTTAAGTTGCAGGGAGCATGAGGCAGTACCCAGTTATTTGATTTGTCTTAAATGAGCCCAGCAAACGAATGATGCAGGCTGGGTAATAACAGTCAACTTGTTCTGGGCAGGGACTTGCAATCTGGTTTATGCAGAAAGGTCCAAGTAGCTTGAAGGAAGTGTTGGACTACAGAAAGCTCAGTGGTTGGAAACCTTTTAGTTAAGAGCTAGTGGTTGGAGTGCAGCTCCAGGTAACTGATGGAAAGTTTCTGAGCGTTGGGAGATCCCGTCGTCTTTTGCGTGGTACAGATGAGAAAATAAGTATACAAGGAGATATGAAAAGGTGAAAACCACAGAGCGGACCACTGTCAAAGTTGGACTGGCATGAGACAGAAGTAGCCCCTGCACCACTGACTGTCCTTCTCTGCAGGCTTTGTTGAAGCTCCAAGGTTGTAAGAAGGAATCCTGACCTTCTGTGGTTGATATCACAGTTTTTTTTGGTAGGATTGGGCTGGCAGCAGTCAGGTAACAGCCACCAACAGTCATAAAGGGCCAAGATGACCGTTTCCACTGACATCCAAGGAGAAAAGGCCTCAGAGTGTCCTACACTGGGCCCAGTAACTTGAAAACCAATTCAATTAACTATTTTAGAACAAGGCTCTGTCTTTTTAGTGGTCTTTGTCAAGTGCTTTGAAGACCATTACAAGAAACATCCATTTTTATTGCCTTCACAGCTGGTGATAGTCTGTCAACTGGAAAGTCCAAAGGATTGAGCCAACAAATTCTTCTTGGTTAAAGAAATGATCCTGGCACAGTCATAGTCCAGCCCACCCTGCCTAAGCAGCTACCACGTCCTGAAAACTCCTGGGCATGGGATTCATTTGAATAGAGGTGAATCTACACGTGGGTCCTGAGAACTCACTCAGGTCACCTTTGTAACCAGCAGGATAAGAGGCACCAGTCAGTTGAATACAGGGTGTAATTAATCTCCTGAAGAAGACACCTGCATTTGTTTGGGTGAATGATGCCCTACACTTTACACCGATGACTANGAAAACTCCTGGGCATGGGATTCATTTGAATAGAGGTGAATCTACACATGGGTCCTGAGAACTCACTCAGGTCACCTTTGTAACCAGCAGGATAAGAGGCACCAGTCAGTTGAACACAGGGTGTAATTAATCTCCTGAAGAAGACACCTGCATTTGTTTGGGTGAATGATGCCCTACACTTTACACCGATGACTAGACCTCTCCTAACCATGACGGGTACCCGGACTATTAGTTCTGATGTAGACTTCTTGGGTGGCATTAGTTGCCTTCACAATGGTGACAAGAGCAGTGCTGGCTGCTGTTGCAGAATGTGCAGGTCTCCGGTATGTTCAGTGTCACATCTGCCAGCCCTGTATAGAGGTCTCAGGTGACACAGAATATCCCATGTGGTACTAGATATCTAGTACTTAGGCAATTGAATCTCAACCTTGCATTTTGTGGACTGCTAAAGTGAGGTGAGATGAATCATATCCTCGGTGTCTTTGTCTGATCTGAAGTCTTCAAAATTCCTCTGAATGTCCCTAACCGAAGACCAGAGAGGGCACTTTGAGTGACAAACCAGCTAAGGATGGGTTTAATGAGTAGCGCACCGCTTCCCACAGTGCTAAGCCCAAGAAGAAGGCTTTGAAAGCCAGGCTGACAGAAGAGACCCATTCTGCAGCCCGTGTCGTGTTTCCTGTTGGTTCATTCCATTCAACCCCCTGGTCGGTGTTTGTGGTGTCATGTTGTCTGCACAAGACAACGAGAGCCTTGTTCTCTCCAGGGACTGCAGAAGGACTTCAGCATCCCTCAGTGGGCTTTCGAATCCGTGGTGGGAGCAATTTTGCTGACAGTTTTGTAAGGTTTTGCTTTGACACACAAACCCAGGTTGTTGGCTACAACTACAGAGTCAAAGTTTGCACATTCTCTGATCTGAGCTTGATGATAAATGAGCACATCAGACTTTGCACTGAATTTCCATACAACGACATGGCTGGTTGACTTGCAAAAGTAATTTGAAACCAACTTTCAAATGTATTCCCTTTTGGTGCAGTCTGGCGTGCAGTTTTTCAGTGGTAGTGCTGAGCTAAGTAGACTCAACAAGGGTTAAAAGGGCTTTGAGAAAAAACAGGGAGTCAGGTTATTATTATCCCAGATTGATCCCTGCAGGAGATACTGGGCAGCCCATGGAAAGTCTGAGTGGTACAACTGAATGGGCAGCATGAGGAGATGTTGGGATTGTTTGAACTGGCATAATAGCCAGAAGAAGTGTTTGCCAGCCTATGGCATAAAGGGGAAGTGAAACCCAGTGGAGTGACTTCTCTACTCACTGACTTCTCTACTCACTGACTTCTCTACTACTGACTTATTCACCAGCCACTGTCCCCAGTGCAGTGAAAAAAAAAAAAAAGACAAAAGGTAATAGAAGGCTGGGTATTTTTCAGGTTTTGTTGAAAAGAACTTGATACACAGAGAAGATGTTAATGGAAATGTGTTCAAGAGTTTTTGGTAGTTAGTATGGACAACTGTTAGGAAACCCCTCAGCATAATTCATGTGCACAGAGCCAGAAAATGAAAGCTAGAAATGAAAGCGAAGCAAAGCAAGACGAGACTAAATACCTTAAGGATCAGCAAAGCCACAGTATCAGAAAGAATATTGTAACCTTAAAACCAGTGACTAATAAAATAACAATTTTTGGTCTGAATGTCCAAAAAATGCCTACAGTTTTCGTATGTATAGTCTATTAGATTCTCACCCTAAGATGACCACATCAGCCTGATGCTTAGAGAGAGCATAAGGCTGGACTTCTGAGAACTGAATCCTTTCACACCATCTGAAACAGGTGATCCCCCATCACTGGGGACTTCTGGAAACTCAGGAGTTCATAGCTGTGATTCTTAAGTGAACTAAGGTAGCTTGGCATCTCCTTTACCACTGAGCAAAGTGCTAAGCCCCATGAGCTGTCTTTAAAACCTCAGCCTGTGTTTCTTATTACCACTGTATACGGAGTCTAGCCCCAGTTTAAGTGTAATACATTGAGATTATTATCCTCATTTTCCAGCACGGCAGAAGTGAATGCAATTACAAAGCCTCTTAGAGGTGATTTGACTATGCAGACACTACAGCCTGCTGATTTTTCAGCCACATTTAGCGCCTGTTGAAGAACAGAAATCCTTCAAGGCTGATATGGGAGCCATCTGGTGATGTCTTTTTCAGTCCAGTAAACACTTCTGGGTTCAGTTTATATGCTGTCAATATATAACAGCTTATTTAAGAGCCAAAATGGAGGAACATAGACTGGGTAACTAAGATAAACACATACACCTTGAGAATGCTGTATGAGCAGAGATATGCAAGTGTGAAGCAATAATTATTCCTAACATGGTTATTCCTAGTAATCCCTAATGGTAGACAGGAGAAACCTGAACAGTTTCTCTTGGAATTTGAGTTAGGAGGTTTACTGGAATTTCAGTGTCATCTCTGGAAATGACAGCAAGCCTCCTGTGGATGACTTGAATGGAAAAGTGTACCTGCATTGAGTGCTCTCCTCCTGCACCGCTTGGAGCAGAATAACACCATTGATCCAGCAGGCAGCAGAGGCAGATGCAGCATTTAAAGGATGCATGATGTCTGTTACACATACGATCAGGCAGCGTTGCTCCCCCAGAGGTGTTCTTTATCACCACACAAAGCCCCTGGCTCAGCACCATGTCCGATGGAAGCAGGTCATGCTGGCTTTTCTTTAGACCTTTCCCATCTGTGATGGGACCAGCCTAACTCTGAGGAACTGGCACCCTCTCTTGAGCTCATACCCGTGGCTGGCTTTGCCGTTGGCAGCTCCTGAACTTTCTGGTTCAGGCCAAGCTCGTTTATATGAACAACATGAGTCAGTGTGGGCAGTGATTTAGAAATAACCCTTTTCCCCCCAGTCTTTCTAAAGAACAGGAAGGTCTTTTTGTTATAGGTTTTTCTCTTCATTGAAGTGCCTCTCCGTAACTTGTATTGACACCGCGTGTAATTCTGACCATTATAGGAGCCCGTTCACTAATCGATATGATACATGCTCACACATCCAGCTGCTCACAGCCCTCCCTGTCCCTCCTGGTCAGTTTTTCAGGCAGCAGATGTGTCCCTGTCACCCTCGATTTCTGCCCATTAATTCGGCACGCTGGCTTTCTGCATCAACGCCTGCAGCAGCCCAAGGCCACGCTGAGAGCGGGGAGAGCGCTCCAGCCCCTTTTCCTTCAGATCCCTTCCTAACAACTGCCCTTTCCACACATTATCTCCATAGGGCGAATCAATAGGAAAAACTTCCAGAAAACTTTAAAACAGCATGGTTCAGATATTCCCCTGGTCCCTTTGCTGCCAGACACTGGAGGCTATCCCTCCTCCCTGTCTAGCAAATCACCTCATTGTGCCCCCGAGGAAGCCACACGCTGGTACTTGTTGCAATCAGGAGCTTCACCCCGTGCCCTTCCATTTCTCTTTTATCAGCGGCGGCCCTCGTGCTCTCTAGCATTAATTAGATTACAAATTCCCCAGGTCTGCAGCCCTGCCTGTCACTCTGTGCTGTGAGGCATCCACGTACTTGCAGGTCATGTTAAGCCATAACTAATACTTTTAAAATAAACTGCTAGAGGACAAGGTTTGGAGATGGTGCTCAGATATTTCCTATTATGAGCATATTTTATGGCAGAAATTAATTCTCACGGTCATTCATGACTGCATGTTTCTTTCTGCCCTTTTCTTCTTCCCTGGCATCCACTGTTGTCCTCTGCATGGCATGGTGGTATTAGGAGGCTGAGAATGAGATTTTATCCTATTTTTGATCCTAATTAATGGGTAGCTGTTGTTGGAAAAGAATGGTAAGGCTCATCAGGCTATGTCTGTTGTGCTGGTCCTGCTGCACGCTGGCACTGGGAACCACACGGGCAAAAATCCTTCTGTGGCATTAAACCTGGAGGGCTCTGCGCTGGTTTAGCTGCCTGGACCAACACAGTGTGGGTCAGGGACACAGAAATGAGGTGAAATGGAAGTTGTAGGATGCATGCCGAGGTCAGGGATGGCATCAGGGAGCTGGACATCCTTCTCAGCAGAGGCTAAAGGTAGGTTAGTTCCACTGTATAATAAAATCAGTTACGCAGACCCCTATGGAGATGTGTATCGTGTAATGGCTGCCCTTCAGTCCCAGTGTGAGAAGTGATGTATTGAAATTTGTTCAACAAATGCAATCTCTTCTTCAGCAGCTAACAGAGCAGGTTACTATTATTATCACATTTATTTTGTATTTCTCCTATCATCCTTTTTCAGTAAGTCCTGGCTTATCAATTATCCATCAGCAGCTCATGGCAGATGGGTTAAACTGAACTGTGCTGACAGTTTTGGCTGGACACACGAATCACAAGTCAAGTTTATCTTCTTTGGCTGGAGAAGTTAATCCTGAACTAGCTCTCCTTTGTGGATATTCAGAAATTACTTCCACATACATTTCCACAGCAGGCAGCTACTCCCTAGGCATTTCCTTTGAATTTGTGTTTCTATGAACATTCCTCACTGTGAACAGAGCAAGAGGCAAAAAATAGAAAACACAAGCTGGAAGCCAACGGAGACTGTGTGACTGCAGTTCAGGTACTCTTCATCGTGTTCAGCTCTACAAGGTTTGCAAGGGGAGTTGGTGGAGCTCAGCATATCCCAGATTTTCCTACAGCAAACCTTGTGTAACTGAGATGAATCACAGCGTGGTGATACAGGGATGTAGGTGGCAGCTCCAGGATTTTCCATCCATCCCCTGCTATTGCTGCTTGTTTTCATCTCTGCGTTGCTCTCATAGATGTGCAACCATCACTGCAGCTGGACAGAAGATGGAATCTTATGATAATATTTGAGTTTTCCATAGCAGAACTTCCTTTGCTGCCTCTGGCTTTCAGGGTAGATTTTCATGCACGAGTGAATGAGGACAGATCTTTGCACTGCAGTTTCTTTAGATGTCACTTTATAACTGATACCTTTATACTAACTTTGGGACTATTGCTTGAGAAGAGATGAGAAGAGACTAAAAACCATGCATTGCTCCTGTTTCTCTGGAGGTAGATTACAAATAAATCAGCAAAAGGAGATTTTGTATCATTGTTTTCAATGAAGGTGCAATTCTGCTAACAATGTATATTTCAGGTTCCATGACCATTTATTGTGGCATTTTCATGGCAGCTATTCTGTGCCTGTATTGGTATTTTAGAGTGTGGTCCATTTTTTTATGGCTCCATTTATTCCAAAATATGCATGACAATTACTTATTTTATTCTCTTCATCATTCTCCTACAGTCAAAGTTGTAGGTGGATCTTGGTCTTCTGAATTCATAAGGCTTGGGGTTTTGTTTAAGATTTTCCAAAGTCCTTTATTTTCCCTTCATCGTCTCTTTACTTGGTGTATGGGGAGGGGGTTGAATCAAAATATGTCAGAGCCTTGTGTTTAAGACTTCCTACAGGATATGGATATTCCTTACTGAAATTAATAGGAATGAGGTGTCCAAAGTCCTGGAAAATCAGGTGGGATTTAGAGTACTTCTATCGTTCCTAAGGGAATCATACAACCATAGAACTGCCTTGGTTGGAAGGGACCTTTCAGATCATCTAGTCCAACCATCAACCTAACACTGACAAAAACCATCACTAAACCGTATCTCTTATGTCTACTAATCTTTTAAATACCTCCAGGGATGGTGACTCAACCACTTCCCTGGGTAGTCTGTTACAATGCTTAGTAATTCTTTCAGTATAAAATTTTTCCTAATATTCAAGCAGAGTAAAGAGAATTCTGAGGTCTGCCAGCCTAGAGAGCCCATCTTCCCTCACAGAAGATGATCTCAGGAACCTTC